>JAZHYW010008283.1:0-143953 GCA_037355805.1 Ixodes ricinus
TAGGCCTTGGGTGCGACGACTGAACCGGATTTCGGTAGTGCCTGCGTTTCGTTCTTCGTGGGCTTGGCGTCGGACTTGCACTGCGGGCCCTCGGGGGGTATGCGGCAGGGGCATGCGGTACCCCGCACCTCCACCGAAATGTCACGAATGACAAGTGATGAGGCGGTGAATAACTGAGTAAACTAAACGTTTAACCGGGCGAGCTTGTTCCCAAACATAAGGAAGGAAACGAAAGATAACAGTAGAGCGTCGCGGGCGTCGAGGTCGGCGAAAGAGCAGAGTCGAACGCTGGGGCGAAACTGACTCCGGCTTGCCACGCGGAGCCCCTTATGTACACGCGTGGGGTTCTGGAAGATTCGGCGTAGAAGGTTCTGCGTGTAGAACATTCTGACCTCGAACAAGCAACACGGTTCTCGAATTTGCTAGAACTTTTAGCTAAGAGTAAACAAAAAGGCGTTCCGCGGCCAGAATCGAGCCCTAGCTTTCTGCGTGGAAGGCACGCGCGATAACCGTTAGGCCACGAGCGCGCTGCCTGCTTGGTCAGTTGCGCTCTGCGGCAATATGCTTGATTCAGGAATAACTGTCGTGAGACTCGCCGCATACACGGATGTACTTGCATCTGTTGGTGTTGAGCTTTCATAGACCATAGGTGTGGCCATGCCGGCTTTCATTTCAATTCGTGTCTACCGGCTAAAACACAAAGTACCATGGTGTGAATAAATGCTGTAAAGGGAATGGAGTTCAGCACCGAAGACCACCACCATGGCAACTGATGCGACGTCACTGGAAACCATCTATAAATATGCATTTTTTTTCTAAAATACTATAGCCACGAACAGTGCAAAAACGAAGGGCTTAATTATA
The DNA here is from genome assembly GCA_037355805.1 of Ixodes ricinus. Taxonomy (NCBI): domain Eukaryota; kingdom Metazoa; phylum Arthropoda; class Arachnida; order Ixodida; family Ixodidae; genus Ixodes; species Ixodes ricinus. The sequence continues at coordinate 865 of JAZHYW010008283.1, forward strand.
TTCAAGCTTCTTGCTTTTCACGGTCAGGGACTAAAAAATAAAAAAATAAAACTAAACCGGTGCGCGGAAAAGATAAACAAGAGTATGCACCCCGATGGCAACATGGGGAATGACCGTTTTAACGTGGACAGATGCTACTAGGGGGAGCACGGAGCGAGAGGAACCCACCAGGACAAGCACAGAGACACACGAGGAGTTTCTAGCCACGGAGAACACTCTTACTCCTGAGCGAGAAAGCAGTACGACGAGTGGGTCAAACGCTGACATGCCGTCGACAAAAGGTGAGGAGTTATCGTCAACCATGTTGTTTCCCAGTGTTGCTGGTCTCTAATCACGAAGAACATTGACGCATCAGCTTGATTTTAACTGTGTTCCTTTAATCTACAAACTGAGCCTCTTGGTGTTGCGAAGGTATCGTATTTTATGTACTCTGCTCGGAATAATGACGCAGCTTGCTGACGAGTATCTTGCGACACACACTGAACTAATTATACTAAAATTCATAAAGTTTACGTCATTTTTTATACATGTCATCTGTGTAATAGCTATGAAAAGCTATAGTCTTGAGTAGAGCATCGTAAATATCGATAGTTTATCCAGATCCATCGATAGTGTCGAAAGACTATCGGTGATGGACTTTTGATAGTTTTGATAGTCAGTCGATAGGCGAGTACTCCGGAATTCACGAGATTACTTGGGTGGTCTCTTGAGCATCCTTCGTCGCCTATCAAAAATGCCATTGCTTCCTTCTTCTATAGTTTACAATCGGTAGCTCAACATGGGTGGCTTTACGATGGCGTCAGTTTGAACATAGTTGGACATCGACAGCTTTACGATAGTCTACTATCGACAGTACTATCGATACTTTTACGATAGTCGACTCTCGATGGTTGGAAGGATGAATGCAGGGATGCTGATGGCAGTACTTTTTATATCGTGATGGTTGCTTGCGCCACTTTACCCTAGAAACTAAAAGTATCATTCCTCCCGCGCAAGCCTATTTTCTTGCCCTCCGCCTTTTTGTAACTATCACCAGGCAGTGTGGATATCGCCAGGAGGACCCTGTGGTCATCCTGGCTATCGATAGTTTTCTTCTACTTCTCGATAGTTTTATTCGGCTTCCACTATCTATAGTATCCGACAGTACTGTCGATGGTTCTGCACCACTAGTGTGTCAAACATGTTGTAAATGCGATTTTTTGCTTCTCATTATTAGTAATTCATTCCATTGACGTCAGCGCGATGATTGTGTCAGTTGGTTTACAGAAAGAGTTGAGGCTATGGACATTTGGTACTTTGATTTGTCAGCAGTATTCCCGGTGGTGTCGTACAAACAGCACAAATGTTATATTGTGGATTTTTATATAGATCTCAGTTCGTCGTACCATTTGCTTTGCTAACGTGAGTGGGTACAACTATCAAGGACAAGCAGTGGTGATATGCGTGGGGATAAACCAGGACGAGCATAAAACGTAACATGAAATATGATCCTTGTCAAACGGTACTAGTGTGTGGATAAATCACCTGTAGTGTACAACTTAAAACTGAGAAGCGTCTAAAAAAACAGACGTCATTGGTTTCTCGTTTTTGTTTTTTTTTGGCATTCACAATTTTTAACACTTGTTACGTTTGCATGGTCCCTTGGTCCAAACATTCGGTCGAGGTTTTCTGGACGTAAAGACATTCTCTGACGTCGTTGACAAACATAAGCACATCCAAAAAGGCTGCTGAAATTAGACCGGCTTTAATTTGCTAAACTTTCTTCACCGACATTGAAACGAAAAACAAATGCATTTCAAAGAGTGACCATAGTATGTCCATTATATCTTCAAATCAAAAAAAAAGTCAAGCGTCCTTTTTCGATTTTTTTCTTTTAAATCCAATCATGTTAACCTTTTTGAAAAAAATGCAAATTTATTTAAAGTATTTAAAAAAAAACTCTCAACACGCTTAACAAAGACAGAACACATCCATACTTTGCCACATGTTTCACCTTTCTCAAAGCTAAAATATACTTAAACATTACAGGAAGATCCATTGGTGCATTCTTAGGGAACATGACTCTTGGAAACACCACACACGTCCCCATTTGGGAAACGCTAACGCTGTCCCCTTCACTTTTTTCTTTTGGCTTTCTCTTTTGCTTCCTCTGTGTTTTGTTGCCAGATCTTTTTGGCCTCGTTACGGGACCAGTGTTAGCGTTTCCCCAAAGAGGACGTTGTGTGCCGTTTCCCAAGTGTCATGCTAACGTATTCCTTAAGAATCCACCAATGCATCTTCCTGTAATTTTTTTTCACTTCTTTTCTGTACTCTGCTTGTCAGAGTACGTCGACACACTGGGATATGGTTAGTCATATCACTCGTGAAAAGAACCACATCCATACCATTCGTGGAAGGAACCGCATTCATATCACTCGTAAAGGGTATCGCATACATAGTTTTAACTACACACACACACATCACAACCCACGCACCGCTTCTACGGAAACTCAGAGCGAAGAACAACCGGCGACGGCAGAGCGGAAACTGAGCACGCCCGCATTCCAACGCGTGCTGCGGCAACACCTCCCAGATAACGAAGCCGTACTGCTGAGTGAGATGGCGTCACCAGAGAAGGACAATTCTGGGCACATATTGGATAAGACGATTGCGTCAACGTTCGGCTCAAACTTGGCTCCGAAGAAGAGCGCTGACGCAGCACTCGTTTCCAATCTGTGTCCAGCGTAGGTCTTCTCTGATGACGCCATCTGATTGTGCACTGCGGCTTTATTATCTAGGAGGTGTTGCGCGGCGCCTACTCTCTCGCTCCGTGCCTGCTGTGCGCGTGACTTAGAAGAAAACGAAAGAGATCATTTTGACGAAAACCCGGCGGTGTTCTGTCAGTTTGTCAGCGCCGGGAGAGAGGGAGAGGTTGAAAAGGGCTGACGTCAGTGCTTCGGACCGATGGGAGCGTCTCACGCGTCACCCTCTCTCTCTCCTTTTTCTCTCCCCTGCGCTACCAAACGATAGACACCGGCTGGTTTTTGTCAGAACGAGCGTTCTAATGCTAACGCATAAAAAAAACTGATTCGTGGTTGTTGGTCACCGCTTGGGAATTGCAAACCTTTGGTGTGTTTGCATTCGACGGACCCACACAAATATCCGTAAATCTTGGCGATCCTAACACAAGCCAGGCGAACCTCGATAAATCTGCCGAGCATGCAGCTTATTGTCTGTACTCACTATCAAATAGCCAGGATAATAAAAGCGACTAGAACCCTAGTGTGAGTTAGTGTGACTTAGAGACTTACGACCGTGTGACATAGATAGTACTATTTATTCTTTTACGATGGTCGACTATCGATAGTTTGACGCATGGATGGATGGATGCTAATGGATGTACCAAAAGTGACGTTGGCTGTACCCTTTATAAAGGATAATAGCTTGCGTCACCTAGCCTAGAAACCAAAAGTATGATTCCGCCTTTCGCAAGCCAATTTGCCCTGCCCTCTGCATTTTTTGTAACCGATCACCAGGCAGTGTGGGATGTTGCCAAATTGACCTCTGGCTCATCCTAGCTATCAATATTTTTATTTTACTATCAATAGTTAGATTTGGCTTCCACTATCGATAGTACCGATAGTGTTGTCGTTAGTTCTGCACCCCTAATGTGTCAAGCGGGCTGCAAATGCGTTCTTTGTCTTGTGTAATTAGCGATTGATTCCAATAACGTCAGCGCAATGATTTTGCGAGTTTGGTTACCGAAAGAGTTGAGGCTGTGGAGATTTTATTATTTGGGTTATCACAGTATTTTCGGTAAAGTTATAGAGACCGCACGAAATTTATATTCTGATTTTTTTATATAAAACTCAGTTCGTACTATTTGTTTGGCTAACTTAAGTGAATAGAACTATCATCGACAACAGTGGTTACGTGCGCGGGATTAAATCAGGCTGAGCTATAAAACGTAACAGGAACAATGGTCCTCGCCAAACGGTACAAGTGTGTGGATAAATCACCAGTACACGTGTACAACTTAAAACTGAGAAGCGTCATAAAGAAAACGAGACATCCTTAACCTTCTTCTTTTTCTGGCATTTTATTTATTTTTCCTTTATTGCGTTTACATGGTAACTTGGCCCACACATTCGGTCGAAGTTTTCTTGACCTCGTACAGACAAAGACCTGCTTTGACATTGTTGACAAACGTAAGCACATCCAAAAGGCTGCAGAAATTAAACTGGGCTCCATCTTGTTTTAATATGCAAGATTTTTTTCTCAGGCATCAAACGAAGAAAAATGTATTTGAAAGAGTAAACGTAGAATGTACATTATACCTTCAAATTTAAAAAAAAAATCCACAGGTATACGTTTTTGAGAATTCCTGATTTGAACCTATCGATAGTGTAGCATGCACGCCTTGGCCTTTAAAAAGAAAGTGAAATTATATGAAGTATTTTAACAGTCCTTTAAACACGCTTAACAAAGACACGTCACATTCATACACTGCCCTATTTTTTTCCTTTCGCAAATATAAAATATACTCTATTAAAGAGACTAAAACCGACTCGTTGCTACCGCTCACTGATTGAGAATGGCGAACCTTTGAGGTGTTTGCATTCGGCGGACCCACACAGATTTCCGCAAATCGTGGCCAAAGCCAAGAGAACCTTAACTATCTGGCCGAGCATGTGGCTTATTGTCTGTTCTTATTATCAAATAGTTAGGATATTAAAAGTGACTCTAACGTTAGTGTGAAATGCACATACCCAGGAAATTTGTGCATGTTGAAAATGTCGCGAAGCGACGATTATATCGTTTTAATTATCATCTTTTATCTCAAAGTAAATGAAGGCTGCTCTATTAAGGCCCGTTCACATACCTGGGTGCAACCGAGTACGACCAAGAGAGAGACGAGACCTGTTGGAAACCTCTCAAAATGTCTTAGGACGAGAGAACACACTGTCACTCTGGCGCCATCTATGCGGTGACACTGGAACTGCATTTCAGAAAAGCGAAAGTTTTGCGGGACTTCCGAGTTCAAATGTGCGTAATCACTTATGAAGGCTCCGTTTATAACGTTGATGAAGTTTTTCGAGCCAAGAAAGAAAGGATGATGCGCGGGAGACATAGAAAATATGCACACTACCAAGTTTCCACTCAGCTACCCAATAGATGGCGCCGTATGTCCTCTCGTCATACGAGACATTAAGGGGCAGCGCAACGATTTTCAGACTTTAGCCAATTAACTGCGGAAATTAATCGTCACCTATGGAACGAAAAACAGAAAACCGCATTTCCTTCCGAGCGCTAGTTCTTATTTAAAAAAAGCAAACAAATCGAAGGTCGAAGTGCCTCTCAACTCTCCACGCGACTTTCGGGTGACGTACTTAGAGGTTCACGTGGTTTCCCCTGGGCACTCTCTTTAGAAACCCCAGCCTCTTTTCTCCGCGATTGACGACTTTGACAGGATTAGCCTCGTCGAAGGTCTCGGTGAGCGATGGACCAAAGGACGGTTCGTCACGGGGCTGACGGCGAGTGTGGCAGCGGAGGGGGACAGGGTTTGTTGACTTCCGCGTACCCCCAGAGACGCCGTCATTTTAGTTCCCGTAGCCGCCACTGGGCGGCTCGGATCGGCGAATAATTCGTTTTGCCTGCGATTACGCAGCAGAATAGCAGTTTTTCGGGGAAAGGTGACGCGTTTGGTCGCTGGAGCTTGCAGCAACAATATAAAATGCATTATGGCAATTCTTTCAACTAATAAAACCGTTGCACTGCCCCTTTAAGAGACTGATTTTACGCCGCAGTGCAGAATTTTGTGGTGGTCCGCTGTGCTGAACGACGAAAGACGACCTCCTTTCCGTCCGCCTATTTGCCTGAGCAGCCGGCCGGCCTCTATAGTTCGCTGGAGTCGCGAACAGTCAGCAATCGAGTAAAAATTTCAACATCTAAACGTCTCGGAGACCGCGCTAGTGCTGGAAGTTACGATACTTTGCGTGGAAAGATACTGACTCGGTAACTATTAGGCACTGGAGCTTCGGCTAACTAGTGCGGTCCTTCGTCACAGCCTCTCGCTCTGCACCGTCGGCTCGCGCCTCGGCGCTCATCGACGAAGCGATCTACCCGATCCGGCTAGAAGTTGTGCGACTACATCATCTACACGCACGTACAAGATGCTGGGGGAAGACGACAGTGACGAGAGCTGCAGCTCTCTACGGACTCTTCAACAAGGTCCGTACACGTACATTTTACAAATATTCACATTACTTGTAATCAATTTCTTTCTTGAGTAGTTTGATTACTTTTGGAAGTACTAAAATTACATGTAACCGTTACTAATCTTTACTCCCCTTCATAATGACGCCCTTTGTGCAAATGTCCTGCCAAAGAATCTTCAGAACCAAGTTTCCTTCATGAGGATGGTTTACCAAAGTTGAGTAGTAGATTATAATGATTAGTCAGTTCGGGATTTCAACCGCGGTGTATTTCGAGGAAATCTCGAAGGCGTAGGCGAAATAGAACAGGTCAGAGCAAACAAATAACATCTTTGATCAAAATCGGATCAGGCGAAAACCTGGGTCTGGCCATGACCATCAGATCACTTTGGCGAAATATACGCTAAACATGCGTATGCGGGTAAGGAGTTTGCCATCGCCCGAAATAATCTCGCGCGTACACAAGTAATGGCGAATTATATTTCTTCTCAAGTAATCTAATTGGATGCTTTTTAGAGCGCAGCTCTTAGGCGCCCGTCTCCGGCATTGAGCGGCGTCGGCGTCGCCTTCGCTGTCGGCATAACTGCGGTGCATTGTGGGAAACGTCCCATAATGCACCGTGGTGATACGCGCGTTGCATTATGGGACGTTTCCCATAATGCACCGCGCGGGAGGAAGGCGGAGAGGGGAGGGGAGAGGAGGGAGAGGAGGGAGGGGAGGAGAGAGGATGAGGAGGAGGGAGGAGGAGGAGAGGGAGGAGGAGGAGGAGGCGAGGACCACGGAAGGTGTAGATGAGGAGGGAGGAGGAGACTGTATGGATGAGGATGAGGGGCATACCGTCCCCTCCGTACCCTCCCCTCCTCCCTCAAGAGCTGCGCTCTAATTCGGCATTACAGGGAGTTGTAAACGTGTTTCATATTTATTGCTTGTTTTGTATTTTTCTCGCGTGATTGGTTTAGTGGGTAATAACAAACGCACAAAGAAGACGAATGCCGTGACGATGAACTTTCGACGCTGCTTGACTGATTCCATCGGAGAGCTCCCGCAAAGACTTCCTACCTTTTCTCGGACGCGCTTGCAGATGGCCGACGATAACCGAGGCAGCAGCGCAGTGCAGTTCGGCCTGAGCGTGTGCCCCGACCTGTGGCCACCCACGGCGAGTACCTGTCTTCCTTCGACTACACGATGCGCAGGCTGTACGACGACTCCGGCATCGATGCCTTCGGCGTCTTGGGATTCGTCCCGGACGACGTCGACCTCCCCGACTTCGCTCAGAAGCTGGCTCCTCGTTCGTATAGAGACACTCCCTGTTTCATACACTCGCGCATCTTCCGACACAGATGGAGGCGGATACGTAAATGAGACGTATATCTGTCCATCTCAGGCAAAGGTCAATTTACTCTCTATGTGTATCCTTCCCTTGGGGAGTTTCCCTAAATTGTTAACATCCAACCATTAGGCGGCCGATGCTCACACTTGTAATGGGTATACGATTTACGACTGTACGCAATCGTTCGGTTCCGTTTGCTCTGCTGGCGGCTCTCCCCTGGTCAACCTATTTGATAGAGAGCTTCACTACAGAAATTTATTCGCGCACCAGGCGAATTTTTTAATGCGTCAGCATTGGAACGCTGGTTTGGACGAAAACGCGGTGGTATCTTTCGTTTGTCAGCGCCTTGGAGAGGGAGAAGGAGGGGGACAGGGTGACGCGTGCGACGCTCCCATTAGTCCGAAGCGCTGGCGTCAGCACGCGTCAACCTCTCCCCTCTCCCAGGCGCTGACAAACTGACAGACACCGCCGGGTTTTCGTCAAAACGAGACGTTTCGTCTCCTTCAAAGTCACGCGCAAAGTTGGCGCGGGGCCAGAGAAGGAGGAGGTGCCAGCGCAACACCCCTTAGATAACAAAGCCATAGTGCTGAATGAGATGGCGTCATCAGAGAAGACCAACGCTGGACACAGATTGGAAACGAGTGCTGCGTCAGCGCTTGGCTTCGAGTTAAGTTTGAGCCAAACATTGACGCAAACGTCGTGTCCAATCTGTGCCCAGCGTTGGCCTTCTCGATGGAACCATCTTATTCAACACTACGGCTTTGTTATCTAGAGGTGTTCGCGGCGCGGTGGAATACGGGTGTGTTCAGTTGCCACTCTGCCTTTGACGGTTGTTCTTCGCTCTGTGTTTTCGTAGTGGCTGTGCATGGACCGTGATGGTGTATGTCTAGTTAAAACGATGGATGCGGTTCCCTCCACCAGTGATATGAATGCGGTTCTTTCCACGAATGATATGGATCTGGTTCTTTCCATGAGGGATATGGATGACAATATTCAGAGGCGTCAACGTACTCTGTCAGGAAAAGTACAGAAAAAGGTGAAAAAAAATTACAGAAAGATCCATTGGTGGATTCTTAAGGAATCCGCTAGCATGACACCTGGGAAACGCCACACACGTCCTCTTTGGGGAAACGCTAACACTGATCCCAGTAACGAGGCCAGAAAGATCTGGCAACAAAACATAGAGGAAGCAAAAGAGAAAGACAAAAAATAAGTTAAAGGGCCAGCGTTAGCGTTTCCCAAGGGGACGCGTGTGGCGTTTTCAAGGGTCAGTGCTTAACGGATTCCCTAAGATGGATCTTTCTGTAATTTTTAACCTGCACACCAGTCGCCTAGGGGGTGTGAGTTGCTCTCCGTCTTAATTGGAACTCAATTTATTCTTGTGTAGACGCAGAGAAGAAAACAACTGCCTGTTCCTATAGGACGTAACAGGTCATCTGACCAGAATTTCACACAGGGCCATAACACCCCAGGACATTCCTGTCTTCTATTGAGTGTACTTGAACGTAAGAAAGGCACCCTATGTTTTCTCCCTGGGCTCGTTCCAACGCAGGGGATGTACCAAGGGTTAAACGCCATCGCCTCGAGTCGTAAGAAACTGTTCCTTGGTCTTCGCCTGGACAAGAGCTACCCGTTCAATGCGACGGGATACGGCAAGACAGGCAAAGGACGCTGGAAAGCCACAGAAAGCGCTTCAGAACCTGAGGCACGGTCCGCTCTTTTCCATCGTTTTTTTCTTTTCTTGTTTTTTTTTCTCAAAAACTATTTAGAAATTAGATTTATAAATTCTTCAGCTGTCAATCATCCTAGCCTAATGCAGGTTAAACAAAATCAGGACAAGCTCCTCCTCCACGTCCTTCACTGATGATTATGATGGCGTTGAAGTAAGCAGAAAATGCCTGTCATCATGACGCCTGTTTGGCGTCGTGTCGCGTCCTTGGGGAGGGAAGCGGATAAACTAGTGGAAGGAAGCCCTACACTCTTTCCAGTTTAGCAGAATTAACCCAGGAAAGGAGGCGAGTCCACTTCGACCCCTTTCCAGCGTTCCGCTCTGTTAAAGCAGAAAAGGTGGACGGCTTCGCGGGAGGAGCGTGCCCGGTTTTCCTTAGCCTGCAACAGGCAGTAAACAGGGCGAGCAGTGTCATGTTCCAGTGGTTATGCTGTTTCTGTGGCAAAACGGGAGGTGCACCTTTTATACTACTGAAACTAGACCTCCTCGATGGCTCAGCTGATTGAAGGAAAGGTCGATCGCTGTCGTTCCGAGCACATCATCGGGTGATGTCCAAGTGAGACATTGCCGAAGTGTTGTAAGTTGGGCTAGTTGGTATGTTGACATGATGAACAGAACAGCGCACAAAAAGACAAGGACAGAGAAAAGGAACATGCAGGACACACAAGCGCTGACTCGCAACTGAATTTATACAAAAAGGAAGAAGAAGAGGAGGACGTTCTGAAAGACACGCAGGGCACGCAGTGCGTGTCACGCGCGACACAACACCATTTATCTACAAAGTCTGTGCCCCATAGTCCGATCTAAAAACAAGGTTTCGGTTTGAAGTAGTGACACTGATGGGTGGCTAACACAGCAGTCCCCCAGGCTGTTGATGCAATGTGCTTCCAAGATTTCGCGAGTCGTCTTGTCTCGATAATGTCCAATTATTGTTGTGCCTTTGAGGATCGGAGTACACGAGCAGGAATTGCAATGAACGGGAAGGTGACCGCCCACCGTAGATTTTAGTGAACGATCATGCTCGAGAAGGCGATCGTTTAGGCACCGTCCAGTTTGGCCCACATAGCTTTTACCACACGTTAGTGGGATTTTGTACACCACGCCAATTGAACATGGCACATAAGGGTGGCTGTGGCGTTTCAGGCACTTGTTTTTGTTGAGGTTATCCGCTATCGAGCGAACCTTTGAACAGATTTGCGCCATTCTTTTAGGAGCTGAGAACACCACAGGCACATCGTACCTTTGGGCTGCTTTTTTTAAATTATGAGAGGTTTTGTGCATGTATGGTAAAATAACCTTTCGTTTATGTTGATCTCTAGGCTTCCTTCGCTTAATCCCTTTAGTCTTACGCACCAAGGCCGCCACCACCTCGTTTAAAACCTGTGATGGAAAGCCTGACTTTTTGAGTCTCTCAACTTGAGCGTTAAAACTTTCGCAAACAGTGTGAAAGCAGGACTTCGTAAGTGCAGCCCCAAGTATGGTAATCGCAATACCCCTTTTAACAACTTTCGAATGTGCTGATGTGTAATGAAGGATGCCTTTTTTTGACCTAGGTGAGAAACTCCAGCAGATATGGTTTGTATGAAGAGATAACGAAAGGTCCAGGAACTGTAACTTTCCGTCCGAAGGTTTCTCAACAGTGAATTTAAGTCCAAAGCCACACCTGGAAAATACGCTCATAACCTTTTCAACGTAATCACCTTCAACAGATTTGGGATACACTAGCAAAAAATCGTCAACATATCGGAACACCTTTGCCACTTGTGATCTACTAAGGGCACCTTCAATAGCTCGATCAACACTTGCTAGAAAAATGTCACTAAGAACGGGGGCCACACATGATCCTATACACACACCTGACCGCTGTGTAAAGGTATCATTTTTCCACCCAACTATCATAGAGTTCAGATAGAATTGCAGAAGTTCTAGAAAGCCTTCTAAAGACACACCACTAGAGTTTCTGAAGGAGAGCTCACCTTGCTCTTCAATGCAGGACTTGACTGAGGCAAGTAATGCTTGGTGTGGAAGGGAATAAAAAGGTCTTGTACGTCAACGCTGAACACAGAGTGGTTGTTGTAGCTATTGTTCTTGAAAGCTTCCACTACTGCCTCAGAATTACTGACTAAAAAGGGATCCTTGATTTGCAACCCTGATAGGTGTTTTTGAAGAAAGCTAGCCATCTGGCGCTGCCACGTGCCTCTCTCAGTTATGATGGCACGGAATGGCCAGGCATCCTTATGGGTTTTCACACTAAAGAACACCTCAAGGTTAAGCCCTGTTGCTTTCTTGATGTTTCCGGACAATCGTGTCAAGGAATGGCGTTCACAGAGCTGTAATGCCTGCGCCTTAATCTTTTTTGGGGACATTTGCACCCGCTTGAAGTTCTTACTCATGGCGGTACAGGCTTTTTCATTGTAGTGTTCTTCGGGCATCAATACAAAGGATCCTTCCTTATCCGCCTCGAGAACTCGAAGGTGATTATCGGTCAAAAAAGAAATCAGAGGACGGGTATCATAGGTATGTCTAGGCCGAGTATAGGTGCCACCAAGAGCTTCAACACATTCATGTAAACAACGCGGTCGAACATCTTCATTGACCTTGTATGCAATTTTTCTAGTTAGCGCCAGAAGCTCGGGGGGTTGAGGAGTTGGTTGGAGGCAAAACTTGGGCCCAAGGCCTAAGACCTTTTTCAGCTCTGGCGGAACTTCAATGTCCCCCAAAGATGTAAAATGACCACCGGCGGGCGAAGGCTTGTTCTTTTTTGGTAACCGTAGTCGGACTCGCCGCCATAAAAATTCAGCGACATCTCCAACTGACTTGTTCATTTCATGAAAGGACCTGAGACACCGCTCTTGAGAGCCTCCGATCCTCAAAGGCACAACAATAATTGGACATTATCGAGACAAGACGACTCGCGAAATCTTGGAAGCACATTGCATCAACAGCCTGGGGGACTGCTGTGTTAGCCACCCATCAGTGTCACTACTTCAAACCGAAACCTTGTTTTTAGATCGGACTATGGGGCACAGACTTTGTAGATAAATGGTGTTGTGTCGCGCGTGACACGCACTGCGTGCCCTGCGTGTCTTTCAGAACGTCCTCCTCTTCTTCTTCCTTTTTTGTATAAATTCAGTTGCGAGTCAGCGCTTGTGTGTCCTGCATGTTCCTTTTCTCTGTCCTTGTCTTTTTGTGCGCTGTTCTGTTCATCATAAGACATTTGCCGAGTGTGTTGGGTGCTAAGGCGAACGAAATTGTTGTCATATGATGCGTGTGCCAGTTGCGTATCTGTTCACCTGAGCTTTCATGGCACCCAAATGTTTTTCACCATGTTGGCGCTTCTTGAGAGTTGCTTTGTAAAACTTTTGTGAAGCAAGAATTCACTCATCTAACATTCCTAAAGCGCACCAAGAAAATATTAGTTCTGCCTTCCGCGCCAATTTGTTTCCAAGTGGCTGAAATATCGGTAATGGGAACGTCAAATTACAGTACTCTCAGAGAATAAAGTAGGGCTTGGCGTCGCTTGAAAGATTTAACCCGATTAATCGGCACCTTTAACGATTAAACGGTCGCGTTAATTTCCAGGCAAAATAGCGTAAAAAGAGCAAAAGTATAGTTTACACTTAATGTTTTTTTTTTCTTCTGATAAACAGAATGTTCATTTTCAGCTGAGGATAGACATGGTTTTATTATTTGTGAATTTTCCGTCGACGAACAGATTATTGCCTGCGTTTCGAAAGAGAGTTTTAGTAGATCGTTTCGATAACTGTGATACCCCCCCCCCCCTGATACCGATAGCATGAATGTCCAAAGGTTTCGGCGGAGTATCAGAATCGTTATCGGAGTTATTGGGGCGATGTACCAAAAACTCCTATGAATAGAAATCACTAAAGTAGAAACAAAAAACTGAAAGTTATTTTAGTTCTGGTTTTCCCGGTTTCAGTTCGACCGATTAACCCGTTTAGAAAATAGATTAATGGCGATTATCGCATTAATCAATTAATCGCATGGTTAATCGATCAATCGCCAAGCCCTAAAATAAACTCAACCGACTTTATGCATTCCAGGCTTTCCACCATTGTTTGTTAAAATATGGAACAAATGCACGCTTCACCTCGCTGCCACAAAATCCTTGTTACATTTTCTTTTCTCAGCTATTTTGTTGATATTTTGATGCTTCAATTACGACTACGTTTCGCAGGGTGGACCTGTTCGTGCTGCAGACGCATGTCATTCCGGAATCTAAGCGTACGTTGAGACCTTGTATCATGACTCCCACGACCCCCTTGGCTACAACGAAGGAAAACAGGGGGATGGCTGTACCGGACCTGGTGTGTTGTAAATAAGTTACTGTTTAAATGGCACACTGTGACAGCGTAGTACTTGATCGCTTCGTGCAGACAGGTACACGTTACTGAAAAAAGTAACTAAATTGTAGTTATTCATTACTCACTCAAAATGTAGCTACTAGATACGTTCCTCGTTCCTGATATTAAAAAAAGAGACGCATAATTTCAGTTTTAAAGTGACACGTTACTTTCGTTTTACTTTGAACGTGTTTTTTTTTTTCTCGTAGCTTTAATCGCCTTTCAGTCTTTAGACATGGACATACTGAATTTCCCCATCCTGAAACTATGTTGATTGGAAGAGATCAACTGGGAAATAGTGCTGCTGTTGTAAGCATCTGTTATGCATGCGTAATCACGGACGTGACAAATAAACGTATACAAAAATTCTCAATGAGTTTCAATTGAGTTTCTAATGTATTCTAGTAAGAATACATTCGAAAGTCAATTGAAACTCATTGATAATTTTGTGGTGGTATGTACTTACTTTGATGAGGAACACCGAAAGAAAAGCTCACAGGGTCTCTTATGTTATCCCTAAGACGACTTGAAAGCGAAAGCCCAAGCGCTGATGCATTAAAGAGAGACACATCATTTAACCGCGTCGGACTACTGGACGAAAGGTCGCTGGATCGATGCCAGCCGAGGGACAAGAGCGAAAAGTATTTTCGGAGGATAAGTAAAATTCGCAGATTTCGCGCAAACGTATTGGTATCTTTCGTGTCGCCGGTTTTGTACCTTCCGTGTCGCCGACGTGTTTTCGTACCTTCTCGCGTCGCCGACGTGTTTTCGCTCAAGGACTTTGGAGGTCCACTGAAGGACATATGAGGCTCTCGTCTTAATAAGACAGGTTGGGACGAGGGACGACGCACATTTTATTTCATGAAAGAAAAGGCACGTCGTCCCTCCCACCTGTCTTATTCTTTCGGTGATTCTCAACTCAACCGACATGCTCGTTAGTCTCCATTTACTTTGATGATTGTTGTCGCAATAATTTCTTTACGTTTCAGCGAAGCGAGATCCTTATATCGAATGTTCTTTCTTAAGTGAAAACCAAATCGGGTAACTGGTGTTGAATGCGTTCCCCTCCATAATTTCAAAAATAAAGTTATTAGATACAAGTAAAGCCTTACGTGCAAGTCTGTCTTCGTGATACACATTCGAAGATACACCGTTAAAGGCTTGTCTTGGCTTTCTGTTTTGGTTTAGAGCGGCTTTGGCTTGAGTCATCTCCTATGGTCAGCCTACACGCCCACTTAGCAGAACCACGCATTATCGATAGGTCACGTGTTACTTGTTGCAACCTGCAAGGAGCTGGGACTCTAGGGTATATATTGAAGCACTCTGTAACTCTTCACTTCTTTGAGAATGAATGTCTCCCAATAAATAAGTAATCCCATTTAAGGGGGGATGTGGGGCTTTAGAGTAATTTTCTTATTTATAAAAGAATGCTTATCATATTATACACTGATATAACACATATTGTACCTAATTCCAAATATGCAATCAGTATATTGAATATCTTTACTAGAAGCCGAGTTATGGACATCGGTCTAATTTGATTATGTCATCTGTTACAGGTCGTCAGAAAAATATTACTCGTAAATTATCAACATTTTTAACGCAACTGCATTCACAAAGGTGTGATTTGTGCGGTGGTGCTATTTTAGATCTCACTTGAGAGGGTTATGTTACTAAACAACGATGTTAATTATAGCGTAAAAGACATGTTTTCTCGCTATTTAAGAAAGTAATGAATAGGATAGAACTTTTAAATTGTAAGACTATAAAAACAACATCACCAGCATCAGCTCCATTCCTCCCAATTAAAATGGCACCAAACACGTTAATATTGTCCAAGACAAACTTCAGAAAACGCCTGTAAGGCAGCGGTACTTGTGAAAAAGAGTGGAAGGAGAAAAAATCCCTTGAGGTATCTGTTTTCCTACTGAATGTTCACAGAAAAATTAAAAATTCATGTGTACTTTGATATTTGAAAATTAGATTGAGCAATAATATTTTGCACAGAGCGGGTGGAGTATGCCTAAACATCTGAAAAGCCTTTTTTAAATAAAGTGACTTTTCCACCTGATTTTTACTCATTTAAAGACCAAGTGGACTCTTTTAATCGACTTTAGCCCTTTCCACTTAAATTTGCATAGACGTCCCCATGCTCGTTCTTCCCTTGCTATTTCTTCTAAAACTGTGCAGACGTGCAAAAATAAATATCCTAAACATCTATCATTACAACGACAGAAAAACAAAACAAAAAACGCCTTCCTCGTTTATGCGCAAGAACCTACGTGCTCGCAGTTAGGGCAACGAAGGAGCATTAAACAAAAGAAGACAAATGCAACTTTATGTAGTATGGACGTCCCTGTACTCCATACAAAAAAAAAAAACTTTTACGCGTCTGGATGCATATTTTTTTACACCTTTCCGTTTCACAATAATCGTGGTGGTGCCAAATGGAGCTAAGCGAGACAAATGTTTTTCTTTTGCGACACGCCACGCAGGAAACGTCGGCCCATTTCTTGTCTCTCTTCACTGCAAGCACATATCCAGGTCTTCTTATCGTCAACTCTGGCGGCAGTCAAGTAAGACTTCCTCTAAAAGAAAGTTGAAGCGGCTTTAAACAAGAGAAAAGCACAAGAGCCTCGTTAATTAGAGCCCAGGCATCACGAAAATCGTATTCGTTTGGTCATTTTATGCGCGGATTAACCGGAGAAGCGCCTTCAAAGTAGTGCTAAAGCCACGTCCCTCCGAGGCAGAGGGAAGGGGAGAGATGATGGTAGTCCGTCACTTGCGTGTTTAAACTCTTGAAGCTTAAAACACGCAAGGACATCGCGGTGGCAAAGCGGCGACACTCTCTCATCACCCGTCTTATCTCAGGAGAAGCTCTCCCGTCGCCCGAAGATACTATCCCTTCAAACCAATTCAGCCTTTGGTGAACAATGCAGCCTGCACAATCACGTACCCAGCAGCTCCTCTGACGACCGTTTTGGAGAGAGTCGCGCTAATCCGGCTTGACGCGTCCCGTCAATAGCACTCCGTTTATTGTCAACGTTTGACGCTGCAATACGTAGCAATCAGTACGTTCCGGCACGTTTGAAGTCGGATATGTCACGTAGTTAACCCTCGGTGCAAGTGGTTCCTCGCGTCTGCCCGTACTACTCGGGGTCAATTCTCTGCTTTTGCCAACGGCTGGAACGCGTACTTTGTCACATGGAGGGTCCTCTGGACACATGGCCCTCTAGGATCCATCGAAAGAATCCGAAAATTCAGAACCCGCATGCGATTTACAAGACCAGAAGCCTCGGCACCCGACTGCTTCCGCAAGTGACGAAGCGAGCGAGAATCGAGATGGTTCTTTTATGACGTAATGGCGCGTCACCCGTGGCTAGCCAAGGGTGTGCCGCTGCGATGAGTGGTTCTTTTTGCTTCGCTTTTTTACGAGTTTAGCGATTATTCTGGGTCTAACGGTTGTGATATTTGGACTCAGCTGGCACTAACAAATAAAGAATCCACCATTAACTATTTATATATTTTTTTAGAAAAGCTCCTCAGCTTTTTTTTTTTAAACTGGGAATATTGATTGTTTTTGAAGGAGATGAAGTGCAGCATTATCTAACTCCTCGCTAAAATTGGGTTTAAAGTATCGTGAGAGCGCGACCACTTACATACTTGCTGAGAACTATCGTCCAACAGTCTCAACTATACTTCAGGCGTGGTTGGTCCCAGTGGCCCGTGCATTCTTCTTCATCACCACAAGACGCCTGCGCTCTCGTCAGGCACGTAGCCAGGATTTTGTTTCGGGGAGGTGGGGAGAGGAGACCCCAGCAAGATGGAAAGATTTTAGACCCCCCCCCCCTGGCTACGTGCCTGGCTCTTGTGGTGATGACGCTACGGGCTTAAACTTGCTTGCAGCGCTGCCACCCACGCGTGCTCTTCAAGGTGGTTCGCTCAAAGCCCGTCAGGTGACGACTACGTCGCTTCGGGATAATTTTGGAGCCACCAAATCTTCGTGTTTTCCTGTGCATCTCTGTTCAATGTCGAATAACAGAGGTCTGACCATCGGGCATTCTGAAAAGCGGACAGCTAACCCGTGTATTGGTACGCTCTCGTCCATAAACGTATCTACATACGCAATTGTCATGGTGGCTTGGCACAAATTTGCTTCAAGAGCGCAAGGTTGTCTCAAAACTAGGTGTTAGCACCATCGATTACCTCAGAAAAAGAGACTTTACAATGAAAACTTCGCCTGCGTGCAGGTACGACTTACTAGGCGGCGTGCCGCCCAAAGGAGGAATGTTCTTCAAGCACTGCGTCGAGAGTCGCCTGACCAGCTACCTGGAGACGTGCACTTTAAGCGAGAGAGGTAGCAGCGTGGATGGATACGACAATCGTTCCATGACGCCCTGGTTCACGAAAGCGAGCACGTTACTCGTCTACGACGACAAGGACTCCCTTTCAAATAAGGTATATGTTTGGCTGGTTCTTAAAGGGATATCAGAAACTAACATCAAAATATACGGAAACCTTTCCGAAATGGGTGAAATATGACCTATGACATCCGTCAATGATAATCGCACGCTCGTATTTTGAGTGGATGGCTCTATCTTTTCGTTTCGAGCGTCCGATTCTAGAAAGCGCTTCGAGATCGGCCATCGAGGCGTGCGATCCGTCGTGGGAACTCCGTCGCAATCGTGACGTCAGGCTCCACAGCACAACCAAAGGCTGGCGTGATTATGAGCAGCGCCACGCGGTGGCATTTGCGTGTTACAATCTCGCGTTTCGTAGTGGCGGAGGACTGCACAACTGCACGACGACCGCCGTGACGTATTCATTATCGGTCCTTGTAGTCCGCGGTGCGTTCTGCCATGATCTATGAACTCGAGAGCGACAAGGATTTCGACTCCAGGGGACTCGAAGATGTCAGCGAAGGACGAGTATAGTCATTCTCGCGCATGGTGACGGACGGGCGATTCGGGCTAGAACCGTACGATCATCCGACCAGACCGACTCGTCCGCCCTCATAATAGCTGACGGGGTCGGAAGCGCCAAGAAATGCCTCGCATTTATTAATAATTGGCCAACTTGAGAGGTATGCGCTATTCTATGGGTGTTTTATTAACAGCGTGCTCATTTACCAGTTTGTCTCGCTTTTCGTGCGGTTCGCTGCGCTCTACTGCTTTTCTTTTCTTGAAAAAAAATAGTCGGCACAATCCCTGATAGCAACCGAATATTCTTGGTAGGAAGAACCAGACTGAGGACGGTAGGTCACCTTCAATGTCCTCATCGCGAAAATGATTCACCGTACAGGCGATCGGTTTTGACCGGCGCCCGAGAGACGACGGACTCGCGAGACGGATCTCACGCTTCGGAATTTCTCATCGTTCGGAAACCCGTGGGTCGGCGTCTCGCAGTTAAGCACGCTGTTGCCGCAGCCTTCTGTCGCGCAATAGCGCGGCATCCTGCACGCAAACGTGATGAATAAACACAGAAACAACTCGGCGGTACCAAACAATTGCACGCCGCCGCTACAATGTGGCAAGCGCCGACTTGTGTTGGTCTTGCGATTCACGGCTAGGGTGTACTGTATGAGTACGGTGTGCTGCCGAGGGTGGCGCCACTGCGGGAAGAGCAACACGTCACGATCCCCCAACAAAGCTTCGGCCCCCAATTACCAGGTGCAAGAGGGAAATCGTTTTATTCGTTTTAAAATTACTTTTCTTGCGTTTTCAAAGCGAGAGACTGATATTTCTCAGGTGCTGATGCGACGTGGTATATACCTAAGCAATAAAATGAGCCCTAAAATTTCGTTTCCGTACAACTTTAAGGCCCGTTCACACACTTGCGTTTGCTTACGACCAAATTTTTGTGATCTCTCGCGACGAGAGAACATATTGCCACAGTGGCGCCACCAGTAAAGTGACTAGAACAGAAGGATTTGCGGTATTTACGAGATCAAGTGTACGTATCTATATACTAGAAATTGTCGTTTATAAATGTCCAAATGTTTTCAGGACAAGTAAGAAAGAATCACTCAATAAGAAAATAGAAAATATACGGAAACACCAAGTGTTTCACGGCTACTCAATAGATGGCGCACGTTTGTTCCCAATTGTCATAAGATATTTTAAGAGGTTCTGCGGCACACGGTCGTAAGCAGTCGAAAGTGTGCGAACCAGCCTTTAGGTTTCAACGAACGTTTTCCTAAACGTCTGTAATCGACCCATGCTCCTCTATGTAGGTAAAACGATGCCTCCAGTTCTTGAGTAGACAACCGAAGATAGGCTGGGCCCTGTTCAACATCGACGAGGAGGTGTTCCGAAGGGACGACTGCGACATGCCGACCACACGTGTCACCGACTACGGCCGCATCAAGGCCGTGCGAAACATCATGGACGCGTACGATCACAGACGCACCATCCTCAAGAAAATATAAATGTCGTTGTGGATGTATCTCTCCTTCTCAATTCAGACATCAAGCCGCGCCAGTTTGTGCTATACATTTGGTTAGGTGGTGGCGTTTCGACAGGCTTAAGGCGTACTGATAACGAAATGACGTGAGCGCGAGCTCTCTTCCTTTCGCTTCAAAGTCGGCCAGCGAGAAGCGCAATGCGTATCGCGCCGGTGACGTCAATAGTTCCTGCACTGCCAAGGGTACCGTAGTTGCGAGCGTTGCCGCTTGATGGCGTCAACGTGTGACGATCTCGCCTAGTAGTAATATCCGAGGACTGTACGTTCTAGCTTGCCCATAACGTCGTTCGCGACCATACAGTATTTTATGTGCCACGAGCGTTCGGTTCACCGTGTTAGTTTCACACCGCAAAAGTAGTAGCTCGAGGGAACCGGTAAGTAGAAATAACCGTTAGTACCCAGCAATGGCGAGGGGGAGAGTGATCTACCCTCATGAATTATACTATTTACTGGAATTCTTCTGTTCATCTACCCTCATGAATTATACTATTGAGTTCCCAGGGGTAACTTCTTCTTCGGTATGATATTTGGTGGCTAGCGTTCACATGTTCCTGACTAGGTTTCTCACTTGGGGCGTTCCCAGAAGATACAGTTTTTCTTTCGGAAATAGCGTAATGGAGGCGGCACTCACGCAGTCATCCCCGTGCGCCTCAATAGCCAGAGACTCCAGGATTTCCCTTGCAAGCTGGTTTTTGTGTTTCCGCTATTTCCGAAAGAAAACTGTATCTTCTGGGAGCGCCCCAAGTGAGAAACCTAGTCAGGAACATGTGAACGCTAGCCACCAAATATCATACCGAAGAAGAAGTTACCCCTGGGAACTCAATAGTATAATTCATGAGGGTAGATGAAAAGAAGAATTCCAGTAAATAGTATAATTCATGAGGGTAGATGAAAAAGAAGAATTTCAGTAAATGGTTGATAGTCCAGCAGTGTGTGTCTCTTTTTCTCCACTCCTTGGTTTTTCCCTCTACGTTCAGCTGGAAACCTTCAGAACCAGAAGCGTGCTCGCGTCGTGTCGTGCAAAGAGCCGCAACGAGAACGAGCTCACTGTGGCCAACTACGCTTTGGCTTTCTCCGCCAAGGCTTTGCAAACGCGTTCAGGCCTAGGCTAATTCTGCCGGCACGCCGTATTTCCGCAGAACGGCGCTGCTCCTATGCCACAAGTGATGTCACGAGAACTTTCCCACCATCCACCAGATGTGAATTTGAAATCGTTTCATTAGGTTTAAAATTAGTTCTCCTGTCTTTTACAGCGCGATATTGATATTTCCGAGGTGGTGCCTGTCCCTAGCCCATAATTACAAAAAGATCGGCGCTCAAATTTTGTTTCCGTACCCTTATAAAGAAACCTGAACAGGAGGCTAGGGCGCAAACGAGCTGGTGGTAGTTGAACATAGTGAAACACCCCAAAACTGGGAAAAGAGAAAGGACGGACAAACACGAAGGTTTCTGTGTTTGTCCGTCCTTTCGAACGGACAAAGAAAGAGGACAAACACGGAGGACGGACAAACACATTTCAGACCTCTGTGTTTGTTCGTCCTTTCTTTTTCTGTCATCGTTTTTCTTCTTTTTTTTTCTTTTTTTTTACTATGTTAAATATACCTGTTTTATTTGAAAAGAAAAATAATGAGGTGTTTTAACACAGTGATTGAAAGGCCGGGGTATCGGTGGACAACCTAAAGCGAGTAACGAGTAAGTTTAGTTTCTGACAATTGCGTGCCCAAATGAATTTGCAGTCGAAGGAAACAACAATAAACGTAGAAGTTTTTCTTTTTTTTTTACTGGCTCTATCAAAAAAAAAGACGCTTTACAGCCGAGCATGCGGGCTCGGGCTGTAAAAGCGTAGTTCAAAGCGGCATGCTTGCGCTTGTGGATTCAGCTTCGTTCGCACTCATGACGAAACGGAGTATGGTGTTCAAAAAGAGCATCGCCCGAACAGGGACTCGAACCCTGGACCGTTAGGTTAAAAGCCTAACGCTCTACCGACTGAGCTATCCGGGCGCCTGAAGGGTTTCTCGAGATTGTTACAATGGCTGTGATGTAGCAGCTCCTGACGATCTCTCTTTTCCTCGCCGATCTGATAACCTAACGATATCGGTCTGATTAGTGATAACAACTCCTTGCAATGCGTTTGATCAGAAGCTGTGTTGAGCCGCGCCTACAAATAACGTAACTGTGCAATTATTATGGAGTTTTAGAATAGGGGGCCCCAACGTCTGGGTTGCCCTAAGAAATTGGGGGACCCGCGTCGAGGGCGACGTGGACGTGGTCGTCGATGCCGAGGCTGACGTCGACGCACCACGCAACGTCAAACATCGCTATGACGTCACGTCAACGTCGTCCTGACGTCGTCGGCTACGTCAACATCATAACGACGTCACGACGAAGCCTTGACGGCGTGTAACGTCGTCGTCTTCGCCAAATCAACGTCGACGAGCCGTCACGACGAAGTCTTGACGTCGTGTAACGTCTCGTCATCGACGATGACGTTGACGTCGACGTCGTGAAGTTCTCGGGACGTCGCCGTGACGTAGAAATGCGTCATGTCGACAACAACGTCGACGACCTGATACCAAGCGTCTTTATGACGTCGCATTGACAAGGACGCCGTCATCTTGACATCGCATGACGTCGTCGTCGTCGTCAACGTCAACGTTGACATCGACGACGTTGTCAACGCAATATGACATCAGAGCGCAGTCTTGATGTCGTGTAACGCGCGTTGTCAACGCCGATGACGACGTTGACGTCAAGGCGTCGTCGTGATGTCGCATGGCGTTGTGACGACAAGTCAGGCCGCGGTGACGTTATGTATTGACGTGCGACTGACGTCTAGGTTGTATAAAAAATATAGCCCGGCGTTCTATTGTTTTCTATGACCTTAACCAGTGCTCTGGTTGAGCTTGGCGTTGCGTTTTTCATAAAAAAGCGGCAAACCCTTTCGCTCGTAGCGCCCTCTTGGGCGAGCAAAATGGCTTGGATTGGCCGATTTTATCCACATGCCGAGGTGCAGAAAAAGCACTCCGGTGGTCCCACTCGCCCTTTCTATACTCTGTTTCATACTTAGCGTGCAACGCTGTCGAAGCTATTCACGTGAGCGCGTGGCTTCATCTACGGTTTTGTTTGCGCGAGAACTCGTGCAAATGATCAACGAGATAAAGCACCACGCTCGCGCCAGTAGCTTTGACAGCGTTGCACGCATAAGTGTGAAACAGGGTATAGTATCACTCTAGCTCAGTGTTGCGTCTGCTGACCCGCGATGATCTTCCACAGGGCTGTACGTTGCACGTGCCGCGTGTATCAGACGCACCTTGTGCTACTTTTGAAACATGAAGAGGCTTTACTCTATGAAACACCCAGTTTTTAAACGAAAACACCGCGAAACATGTGCTTTCATAACGACATGCCGTTGCTTGGAAATTCCACGTCTTCGAAATTATCCCACCGCCAAGAAAAATGTCCAGAACGATAGGTACAGGCGCTGTGTGCGCTCGCCTTTTCTGTGTAGAAGTGGTAGAAGATTGGAAGAATCAAAACAAAGCATTGACAAACGAACGTGCAAAAGGTAATATGTTATAGTGTTTTGTATTAAAATACTTATTGCTGCAGACACCAGTGCGTGCATCCCGCTTCTTGGTGCTTGGCTAACTTAGCATAAGGTCTGTTGTCAGATTTTTAAAACTGCCGCGGAGAGGTAGAAAGACCCCAAGCAAGATAGGGTCGCTACCACACCATATCTTTTGTGTTGGGCGGAACGCCTCTTCAAAGTACATTTTTGTCAAAAAAGCAAATAAAATATGAGTCGACTCTTCGGCTACAGATGATGATGATGATGATGAGGATGCGGCTATTCTCTTCGGATCAGGCGTTCTTGATCACTGTTCATGCCCAAACCTGAGGACGGTTGCGCGTTTAATGTTCCTTGAGTTTGATCTTCCTCCACCAGTTTTTCAACCTTCTTTTTGTGACCTCTACGAAAGTCCCGTGTGGCCTTCTGGAGGTCATCTGCGCTTGCGATGCATAACTGGTTGCTTGCGCACCCAGCCCACCCGCCCTTGTCTCGTTCGTTTGGGTTCCCTTAGTGCCACTAAACAAGCTACTGTTCAGAGTAACGGCACTCGCCCATATTCTGGCTTAAAATCATGGTTTCCATTTATCTGACGGTTTATCTGAAATCACAGGAAACGCTTTTCCGTTCTCCATAAATCTTTAAACAGTTCGCAACAGATAAAGCCAATATTACATGGGCTTCCTAACACCGAAGGTAATGCTGAGGAAGTCGCCCTTTTGAATCATGATGATCGGCAGTTGCGTCTGCTCTGCACAAGCACCAAAATTGCGGCGCCCACAACAATGTTGGGGAACAAAGTGCCGACATGGCCTTGTTCACTGCTTGAGTGACGATTCTCGCGACCTCGTTGCTGACAACTGCTTTTCCAGAATGGACCTTTTGGCGAATATGTGCTGCCACCTATGGGGCGATGGGCGAACCTGAAACGCACTGGGTTGGAGAGAATTTGTAGAGAAAACAACGTGCACGTTAGGCTTCTTGTGTGCTACCGGTTCGTTTTCTTTTTGGTTCTTCAAGGGGTCGGACTTGTCAACTCTCCTGACTGCACGAATCCAGGCTGCCCGCTTAACGGGATGAAGCTTACCACACGGAAAGCGAAAAAAGCTAGTTCCACAACCCGGGCGATAATAGTTCCGACAGCCGAAGGCTAAACAATTCACCGGCATGATTGTGGTGCACGTCGTAATCTAGAACGGGCGTCGTCAGTACGATGACTCGTGTTCACCTTGTTCGCAACATCAAAACTTGAGTCTCGACTCTCGATGGTCTTATTTTCTTCTTCTTCTTCCAAGGCGCCCAAAGGCGAGAAATGCAAGATGGCGGATTGTTTGGAACTAGATACTCTCGAACCCAGGCGCATAAAATACTCCGCGCATGCGCACCGCGTATTTCTACAAAAGGTCCATTTCGCAGTCGTCTTTCTTTTCTTCTTTGAACCAAAACTAAAGTTCAACCCATTGGGTGCACAAATACATTGCACTAATATTATAAAAACAAAGTTAAATGCAGATGCGCCTCGTCCACAGTTGGAAGATAGAAAAAATATCATATGACGGCTCCGTATGACATGATGATAGCTGGCAATATTTTGTATATGGCCAATTGGAACAGACTTCGGCAGTGGCACGTCTTCAAAGGCATGTTTTACTTTGCATCTGGAGACGCTCAGGCTCATGAAAGGTTGTTAACAAAATATATAGTTTAAGCACTGTTGGTGTCTAGCGTTGTAGTGGGACCTGGCACTATAATCAAAATCATAGCCTCCTAGTCAGTATAGAGGAGACTACGTCAAAATTTATTTTACAACGTGGCTCCAACGGGATATGTCAACTTTACTAAAACACTTAGTTGGGAAACTCACCCTTGAAACCTGGGCCGCTGGCGTCCACCGAGACCGAGCTAAATACGATGACAGGTCCACCCTTTAGCGACGAGTTGAAACATGAAAGTCGCTTTATATGGCTACACTGAAAGTTCCCAGACTACCGAAACTCCCAGGCTCGAGGTGCCAAGATGGCGGCTCAATCTTTTTTTCTTTACTGTGGTTACCATGAGCTTCTAGAAGCATTGTTTTTGCTTAAAATCAAAGAGAAAAAATCTCGTTTTCTAGGAACGTTTGTTGGAGATTAGTACAAAATAACAGGCGCGTGATGTTTTCTAAAATCTTTAGTTTACACGGCTTTGCGGCACCATAAATATTGTTTTTATACTACCGTGTCCCACCGGTGAAGGTAGCGCGTCTTGACCTGGGCGCGTGCTAACCTCGGCAGTAATCCGCGGCACGTTCGCTTGGAAAACGGGGGTTGACATCGATGAAACCCCTTCCACCTTACATGCTTCGGCGCCAAAATGGCCGATTAAAGCCAAAATAAAACAGTCACAGCGGACGCTATCAAATGCGATACTCCCGAAACATTACAAGCGGCCGTGCGGTTCCCCAAGTGGCCGCTGCGGGAGAAATGGGGGCGTTGAGATCGCCATTAGCTCGGTACTCGAGTACGGATCGGTGCCACTTTTTCAGAGCAGGCTCTATGGCAGTTTCCCAACTGACTTGCTCTTAGTAACGTTGGGGTATGTGGAGGGACAAACAAGACGAGCAAGAACGTCAAAGAAGAAGTGGAAGGAACTGCTGCGATGCTTTCTGTGGAGGGTAAGGAGCTGTTATCTCTTTGTGTTCCAGGTTATTAATTGTTTATCTATCAATATCGAACGCACAAGCGTAATCTATCTATACGAGCGCCAAGCGCATCTATTAATACGAGCGCCAAGCGCGCCCCGCCACTCGACTTGTTCTTCTGCGTCGCCGCCCGCCGTTGACCCTGGCAAGTTTCTTGGCCCTATTTTTGCAGAGAGAGAGCTACGCTTTCTAAATTTACAAGAAAAAACCCGAACTGTGAAATAGACCTTTGACGAAAAGAGTAGAGTGCTACGTGCAAGCGTCGATTTTTACGGTCTATTTTAGATCGAGCCTGGTGACTTGGGACGCCCTAGATTTACCGATTGGCGTCAAATAGAGAGGACGATCAAACGGCAAATGCCATGTCTTTGTAGACAGCTTGGGAGCTTACCGCTACGCTACCGTAGTGACCCTTCATCCATACACATTTGCAGTCGTGAAGAGTGCAGGGTGCAATCACAAAAGAAAATTTACACGGTACTTGCGCGCCGCAAAAATGAACTAGGCACCGCCGAACGCTCATTCTCTGCCCAGCAGGTGGCGCTAGAGGTCACATACCAGATGCAAAAGTTTCAGCCCGATCCGATAACTTAATCAAAAAGTTATAAGTGATTTTCTGAAAATTTCGATCGGTAAAATGGCGGCCGAAGGAGTTTTCGAACACATGGGGCTCTATGGCACCAGAAACCGAAAGCGGGCAAAAATGGGCTCCATTTTCCCATTGAAATTTTCAGAAAAATCACTTTATAACTTTTTTGATTAAGTTATCGGATCGAGGCTGAAAACTTTGGTCATCTGGTTGTGACCTCTAGCTCTACCTTTGAGCTGAGAATGAGCGTTCGGCGATGCTCTAGTTTATTTTTGCGGTAAAAAAAGACCGCGTAAATTTTCTTTTGTGACACCCTGTATTTAGAAAATCTATATTTCTGACATCGGCCGCGGCCGTAGCGTGGCTCTGGGCTCCGCCATCTCTTCTGATATTTTCTCTCTATTTTTTTTTGTATGACCTCTTCTGACTATCTACCAGGCTTCCTCAGCGTAGGCAATTCCCAAGATTGCATTCTAGCACGCTGCCATTTTTGTCTTCCGGTCGTGAAACGCGCTATCAAAGATGCAATTTTAGTGGTGAACTTTACGTTGTCAAATTTCGAGGCATAGCTTCGTTCCCGGTGAAATATGAAACCAAGAAACTTGCCGGGGTCAACGGCGGACGTCGACTCAGGCGACCGAGTTAGCGCTGCCACGCCATCTTCCGGAAGACGCAGTAAGCCGACGACGCACTCATAGCATGGCCTTAGTCGTCTGGTTCACGCGCCTATCGGGAGATGGCGCCACAAATACAACTGCCATCTGCGTCGGCGTTCTTCCACTGACCCTGGCAAGTTTTGTGGCCTCATTTTTCACAGGAAGGAAGCTACGCTTTTAATTTTTCCGAGGTGAAATGCACCACGAGAATACACCTTTTATGAAAATTTGAGATCTTTACGTGCAGGTGCCGCTGTTTCTAGTCAATTTTAGAGCAAGCCTCGGGATATATGACACGCCAAATATACAGCCATTTTCTTTTAAAATCTGTGCCTTCACGCCATTTGACGTTCCAAAGAATGCCGCTAGTAAACAGCTCTTTAAAAGAGATCAATGGACACGTCCGATGGCCTAAGGTTTACGTTTTGTGCTTATGTATCTGTGCAGAAACGTCTTTATGGAGTCCGCGGCTGTTCCGGCAGTAAGTATAGAAGAAAGAACCACGCGATGCTTCTCTGCCTCTGCATGGAGTCACAGCCTTAAACAATACGCTTAAAGGGAACTCCGGCGTTTTCTTCGTAGTCCCCGATTTGCTTGAAAATTTGCTAAGCACACCAACAAACATCGCTAGAAATAGTAATCCAGAAACTAAGATAAAATCTTTTTTTTTCCTCCTCCGAGGCTATTGAGTTTTAGATTCACACCGTTTTTTTTCTATTTTTTTTTTTTTAAAGTGAGAGTATTTACTGGCAACAACGAAAAGTGACGTCAGGGGAAAGCAGGGCTTCACTCTTTGGACTCTAGACTTTGTTTCCGACTGATTACAAGCAGTTCCGCGGTGTAAAATGAACGCTTTGGAAGCTCGCTCCAGCACCCGAGCAGCAGCACGAAACAAATGCTCGGTATAGTAGTCTATTTTTAGACTGCCCACTCGATCTGCAAGCCTGCCTTCCCTTGTCATCAAGGCACTGAAAAAGCGTGTACATTTAAATGTTGTTTTGGCATCATTTATACTTGCCGATTTTATAACAACTATCTTAAATTTCGCGATACTAAATAGCATTCCGGAGGGTAATGGCCGGTGATTCCAAAAATATAGCTAGTTGGGGTAGCTCAAAAATCCCCAAAGTACCCCTTTAATGTCCTATAAGCTTCTACTCTCGTGGGTGCGGCGAAGTTAGGATCGCGCGGATGCCCGGCCCTACCTCCGGCGCGTGTGGGCCAGCAGGTCCGGAAAGTTACGCTTGATCATAGCCTTTTATAGAGCGCAGCTCTGCAGGCGCCCGTTTCCGGCTTGAGCGGCGTCGCCGCCGGGCGTCGGCGTCGCCGTCGGCGCCGGCGTACTCGGCTCGAGGTCGCCGTGCACCGGCCTGAGGTCACGTGACCCCCGAGGTCACGTGACCCCCGAGGTCACGCGGGACTCGCCAGGTCACGTGACTTCCAGGTCACGTGACCCGCAGGTCACGCGGTCCCCCAGGTCAGCCGTGGTCCCCAGGTCACTACCCCTGGTCACGTGACCCCCGAGGTCACGTGATGATGATGACGATGACGATGCGGATGCCGATGACGTCATCAGTGACGTCATTGATGATGGCATTGGCATCCGCATCGTCATCGTCATCATCATCACGTGACCTCGTGGGTCACGCATCCAGGGGGTCACGGATTGGGGGGCTGCCACTGATGACGCCGCCATCGGCCTCCGCATCGTCATCGCTTCATCATTCCTTGATGACGTCATCAGTGACGCCAGCGATGACGTCATCGGCATCCGCCATCGTCATCGTCATCACGCTTGATGCACGCCCAGCCTGTAGACGCGCACGTTACCCCCCTCCCGCCGAGGTCACTTGCCCCTCCCCCGTACCCTTCCCTCCCCTCCCCAAGAGCGCGCGCTCTACTTCGGCGCTACAGTGGAGTTGTAAACGGCTTCTCACTTTTTTATACTCTCTGTAAAAAACCTGGCAGTTCGACGACGGAGCTATAGAGTGCCTGGTCGCAAAATTGAAGCGCCAGATCTGGTAGCGTAGAGCACTTCTCGGGGAACCTGGTCGTCAGCGCACAGCTTTTGCAGCGGCGAGAACCCGAAACAATGGTTTTCAAACCCGACGAGAAAAGAAGCGGTAGCCCGAAGAACGCGAGAAGCACGAGCGGACATTCCATCGCTCGGGACAAGTGTGTTTCGGCGTCTCGCCGCAGCGGGGCGCCCGTTACATGCCTCTTGTCTGCCGCTCTACCTTTTCACTTTCGGCGGCCTCGTCTCGTGGCGATCTGCCAGGCTTTGTCAGTATAGAGGAGGCTATGGCTCGATATATGTTTGGCGGCAAGATTGAAACACGGAAGTAGCATGCTGGGTTTGTAGCGACGTGGTTTGAAGCAATACACGCGCCGCTTGACGCTCATCATCTCCGTGAGGAGATCTCGAAATAAATGGAGCTAAAATAATAAAAGCAGCGATGACAAACGAGTCTAGAAGACAAGGTCTTGCGCATGACGTCATTGTTATTGTATGATGTAATGCGTGTTGCCCCAACGTAGCATGTCTTACGTAGCATACGTCATATAGCATACGTCGTCTTCGAATCACCAAAGGGAGTGTGAATTAAGTGATATCAACCTGATATTCCGCAGATGCTTTAGGTGGTTTTAGTCTCAACGACGACCACGAGATCCGACTTTTAACGCGCCTGGTGGTGCAACCATGCAGCGCTGCTTCTCAACCGTCCTCTAGTGGCTGAGTTTCTATTTCTCGCGTGTGTAGCAAAACTGCCGCGAAACGCGCCTCCGCAGGCCAGTGCTATATGCTGAATTATAGTGCCGTGCGCTGAGTTAGTGTTGTATACGCTTATTTATGCTGCTGCACGCTGAATTAGTGCTTGCTTCTGCTGAACCATAGTACTGCACGCTGGAAGAGAATAGTGCTGCACGTTGTCAGTTAGAGTGTTCAGTAATAAAAATAGCGCAAAAAAGACAGGACAAAAAGACGAAGAAGCACACAGGACAAGCTCTAACTGGCAACCAAAGTTTAATGAAAGCTTCCAACTTTGCTATCGCCGTGCACGCGCGTAGTCCCGTCTCAACAAAAAACATGGCGTACCGCCAAATCCATGTCCACATCACCAACTTGCCCCAGCAAACCAAGCTTTTACAATCGTGGCTAGAGTGCTGGACGCTGGATTAGTGCTGCATGTTGAAATAATCTGCTCAGTGCTGAATTATAGTACCGCATGCTAAACTATGAGTGCTGCAAGTTGAATTAGTGCTGTATATGCTGAATTTGCTCTGGTTGAATGCTGAATCAGTGCTGTTTGCATAAATATACCACTGCATGCTGGAATCATAGTGGTGCAGGCTGCACTATAACCCGGTATTTCATTTATTATATGTCCCTCAGGGCCCGAAGCCATTGGGAGAGGGGAGTGGGGAACAGTAAATAGAACAAGGCAAACAACAATGAAAAGGCAAAACTACACAAATAACTACTAAACATCATTTAACATGTTTGTAATGGCACTATATGCTGAGATGGTGCCGCGCGGTATGCTGAGATAGTGCTGCGTTTGCCTGGTTATGCTGCTTCATGCTGAATTTGTGCCGTTCACTGAATTATAGCACTACTGCATCGCTCATTTTAGCGTTGCACGCTGAATTAGGCTGTATGCTGAATTATAGTGGCAAGTAACTTCTGTTCACCTAAAAATAGAAGGACGTTTTGTGGAGTGGTTCATACGCCGGATGAAGTAGTCCTTACAAGATTTGGTTGTCGGGTGAAGAAGAGATGCTTTGGCGTTTAAAATGTGTATGTCTTGATTAGATAACATCATATCTAATCTAAAATGCACCTAGATATATCTTAATTCTCCACATAAGAGGAAAAATTAGTACGCCCGCGAGGAGCCGGACTATTTTTTACTATGGTTCCTTAGGTGAAAGCAAGTAGAGAGAACAGTACGAAAAATTGCTCACCTATTAAGGTGATTCTAAGTTTTTTTTTTTTTATATGAAACTTTATTTCACTTTCACTTATTAGAGGACTTTTCATCCACTGCAGTCTTGTCTCTTCCTGTTGCTGCTTTTATATTCTCCGACACTTTTTCTTCCTTTCATTCTTGCATGCAACGTAGTTGCAATACGCCTGTTCATCACTTCTTCATTGCCTCGCCACGCTTTGTACCATGATAGGCTGCACGTTGAATTGCGCTGCATGGTAAACGGGCGCCATTTCGGCGCGTATGTTCCGAGCATTTTATTATAATAGTGACACAGTCATCTTTCGTTAATACAGACCCTGTCATTCTGAATACCCCGTTATATGTCAACATTTTCGAGTACGAGCTGCATACATAACACGCGTTTTTGCCTTAATATAAACAACTCACAATATAATTTTGTTTTTGAAAAGGGGAGGGGGGTGGAACGAAGGTGTCTATAATAATGAGCCATCACTGTAATTTGTTTTCGCAATCCGTAGCAACTCCGGAACAAGACGAGTGGCCGCGCAAGGTAACCCCTGAGTGTAAGTGGAGCCGTTACACGTACAAAGAAGAGCTCGTTGGATTTCCTGAGAATACATACTCTCGATCTGTTTTGAGGTCATTTGTGTACTAGTTGGTATCGGAAGTATAAACACGCGCACGAAGATAGTACATTTTTTTGTTTTGGTATTAAGTTCAGTATTTTCTTTTGTCTTATTTTTATGCCAGTCTCGTGATCTAGAGTTAGAAACTGTTATTGGTTTCTTTGAATTCGTTAGTGTTTTGTTCTTTTGACTAATGCGTATTTTTTAAATTATATTGGATTTCGCCTATAGTGTTCTATGTCTTTTGTTATTTTATGCAGAAATTTTGACGAAAATTAAGCGTGATTTTCAGCTACAACAGCGTAAGTACACCGAGCAAGTGAAGAACATTGTGATTCTGAACAACTGCATTTGTTCGTGCCCCATGTATCGTAACGTACTGTGCGCAGTGTCCTTCCTTCAAGAGACAATGTAAACTCTCGACACGAAATGAGTAAACTCAAAAGTCAGCTTTAGCGTTCACCAAAAGTCATCACTCCTACCTCGCAATGCGAGTTCGCAGAGAGAATTGCATACTTCAAACAAAAAATCAATCGGTGTAAAGCGCACCTCGAAATACAAGAGTAGCGCCAAACGCTCATGGAGTCATGCGCTCGCTCTTCAGCCATTGGCAGCGCAATACTATCGTTTCTTACCAGTATGCGGTACTACTGTCCGCGCTTTTATTGGTAGGGTCTCAACATATCACGATTCACCTTCCTGACTGAGCGTTTTCGAGCTTGAAATTTTTAGTTAAACCGATATTGCAAGGGTAGCTGGGCCCCCGCCAAACACTTGCAAACGTAGATCACAGAAACTGCACGCTGCCGACATCGTGAGCTCACGACCTTGTTGCGTGACACTCAAGTCACGTGACGCCCATGCACGCGACGTCACCTACCCACTGGCATCTCGCAGCAACGCTCGGTGAAAGGTCAAGCGGCGACGTTACGCCTTTTTTTTAAGATCCTTCGCAAACCAAAAATCAAAGCATCTTCTTTAAAAATAAAAAGTAAAAATATCTCCGGGCAACGCTGTACGTTATCTGTGATATCATCAAGTCAATGTTTGTTTGCAAGCAGACGCGGATACGTCGCCACTCGTCGTTTTGTATGTTCCTCGTCAACATGGTTGCTGCTATAGCCCCCTCCATTGCGCGGGGTGTAATGCAGGGGGTGTAAACGCTCAGTGCCAGCTCAACCGCTGGTGCGAAGCCAGAGTGCCGCGACGCAGCAGAAATCGCGCCGCCTCTAGGCCAAAATCGCCGCATGTGAACCAGGCTTTTAGACGCGTCCTAGACGCGCTCATGACGATAAACATGCAAGTTATTTACGGAGAGTTTCACTCAACCAAGTCGCCTCGAACAGAGTGCCATAGCCCTAACGCCATCAGAAACTAAACAAACAGAGACATAACTGCACATCAAAGAACACCGCAGAACACCGTAACTTTCAGGCCGTCTGTCGTTGACTCACGGGTGCCTAAATTTTAGCCTCCATTAGCATGGCTAAACTTGAGCAGCGCGGCACCTGAACAGACCGATCTCACCAGCCAGTCGGAGTACGCCACCGCAGCTCGCCATGCATCGTGGTAACTGTAGTCTTTGTGCACGTGACGTGCACCCCGGCTGGAGGGTCTGCGCGATGAAGAGCACGAGACGGCACGAGCCTTCGCACGAGCGCCTGCTTCTTGTGAACGACAGCTATGGCGGCGTCACGCATGCGTGGTACGCCTCCAGCGAGATCGGTCTCTGGTGTTGCGACGTCTCCGCGCGCTTGTCTCCTCCTCTCTCGTGGTTTCTAGAAGCCGCATCGGCAAGAAGGTCCGGACTTTTTTGCTTTCACTTCAACACGAGGCAGAAAAGAAGCCGCCACGGAAGCGAACTGACGCATTTGCTTGAGCTTTTGGTGCTGGGACCAGCACCTAACGCGGCCTCTTCTCGAAGGACTGGGGGCCCGTTGCCGAAAGGCAACAATGATAGGTCCTCCGGTCAACGCACAGGAGCGGCCCAGACTTCTAGCCCTCAAAACCAACAATTGCAGCTATGCGACACGGCGGCAGATTGCTGAGCCGACCGGCGCCACAGACCCGCCATCACCACGACGGGAACGACAAGCTCGACCCCAGCGGGACCCTCACCAGTCGAGAATCCGGTCAACGAGAGGCCTACACCAGCCCACAGTCTCGCTGAGCAAGCTACTTCTTCCACCAGAAAGCCTCGACTCCAAATGTCATGTAGTGCTTACGAACTTTGCTTTCGGAACGATTCCGGAAGCAAAGTCTTGTCCATCACGAGCAGCAAGCCGCCAGCTAGTACGCAACAGTTAAGGTGACGCTTCAAAGCAACTCTGCAGTGTCAAAACACACACCGTTTGGTGGGAAACGGCGCAAAAAAGACGTAGACCAGGACGACGAAACACACGGCACAGGGCGCTGGACGCGCTGTTCCCACTAAATAGTATGTACCCACCACTCAGCCCAACTGGGCATGCCTTGTCAAAGCACACAATCTCAAGATGCGTGAAACGTTGGGAGGAAAGCAAAACCGTGGTAGCTGCTTACACGGTCACCGCATCAGCTTGAAGGCTCCGCCACCTCTCTAAGATGGGGTCCGCGGTACTCCTGCACTACGACCTGACGCAATTGAAGCCATTACCCTCAACGGGCATATAATACCGGAGTATTACTACCGGTCCTTTTGGAGCGCTGCCGCGATCAGCAGACCAGATCCGGAGATGGAGCACGCGACCCGGGAAAGAAGTTGCTCCGGGCCTCCGGATGTCCAGAGGGAACATGACCACTCCTCCGGGACCTGGCGGATGTCTTCCCCGACGTCCGACCTTTCCCATAAGTCCCCTTCCTCGCGGCACAGGACCTCGAAGCACGTGTTTTCGCAATCGCGGCGCTAAGAACACGCGGTTCAACGTAGGAGCGAAGTTAATCATGATGTAAAGAAGGCGTGCCGATAGCGATTTCCATCAGCGTATTCAACTTGCCTCTTCATCGGAATACTCGTGAACGGTGTCCAAGTACTACGTGCCCCATATTGGGCCTCTCCCGCGGAGGTTTGAAAGTGCAGTGCTCAACTCATGCGGTGCATACAAGCAATCCCCCTCGTCGTCGCCGCTGCTTGAGCCGCTGTTGCTGAAGGAGCTGCTCCAGCAACTTGACAACGTAACTGACATCAAGAAACTGCAGCAGCAAAGCGTGGCGGCATTCTTCGCGAGCGGCCATCACGAATTCTTCCGAGTCGAGATACGAGATGCCGGCGAGAAGCGAAGTCACGTGCGCGCCGAGGCTGGCCGGGCTGGCTTCCAGTCGAATCCCTCCGAAATACTTTCGTCGGATCCCGATTGAGATCTGGAGTGGGAGCTTATAAAAAACGACGAGTGTAACACGTCCGTCTCGATCCCGATCGCGCAGTGAAATAGGCGCGTTCCAGAAAAGTCAATCCCGGAGCGCTCCAAACCGACCTGTCGAATTTGCCATAAGGGAGGGGAACTGGCATCCACCCTCCTCGCACTCGAGACGGCCGTCACTCAAGCAGCCGACATGCCTGAGAACCTTCGGATCTTTACAGGTTCTCACGAGGCGGTGAAAGCACTGCCGAACCAAGAATAGCCCGAGCACACAAGTACGCATGATCAAGAAACTGGCCGCGACACTTTGTTCGAGGCGAATCAAAATCAGTAATCAGGTAGGCGTTCCCGGTCATACAGGGATCTAACGGCAACGAAGAAGCTCATCGCCTGGCACGCGACGTCCTTATTCTCCCTTCTTACCGCAGGCCCGAAGACGAACAGGCTTGCACTCTGCGATCACCAGTACGACGTGGCCGCTCGCGATCGAGCACTCCTCGTCAACTGGAAATCCCAAGATTATGATCCGGCGGAAGAGAGGGCCGAGATAAAATATGACTATCAAGCCAAACTCGAAGGGCGTGCATACCCGAGCCGTCCATACCCCTTGCTCCTCTTGCCGGGGCTTTTATGCTGACAAGGGCAGGTACTGCTTACCAGGAGTGCGAACAGGAGCCACCCTTTCATCGGCAAGACTCACATCGTGGAGCAAAGGCAAAAGATACAGCATCCGCTCCCAGTACGACCAGGACGCCACAGGCGAACACATATCGCCGAGTGTGGGTGTGTCCCAACGTATCGGAAGCGGCAAGAGCCAAGTGGCCGAAACGTGTACCAGACTGGCCACGACACGACTGAGTGTCGTTACCTGGGGCTGCAGAGCGGCACTGGAACCATCCACCCGGGAATGAAAAGTGCGATGCGAAGACACCCTGCAGGAGCCTCTGAGGGAACTTCCTTCATGAGCGAACCCGCGCTCGGCCTTCGAACCTCTTTTCATTTAAAATACTATACAGGTATAGCTTTAGAAGCTATGCGCGCATCCAGGCCTCGAATGATAGCCACCGATTTATTCACGCGCCCCATTTTCCCCTTCTCCATGGCATCAAAATAAACGCATCCCGAACCTGATCACGAGGCCCTCGCACTAAATTCTTTACTTCGTCCCTCTTGATTGCACGCGATGGGCAAATATTGTGAACGGCTCAAAGCCCAATTTTTCGCCCGCGCTCAGTCGAGAAAAGTAAGTAAGAAATTCACTGAAAGTGCTGCGTGCGTGTTCGGCTTCACTGATTGAACACGAGCACCAGCATAACGCTGACGCAACGTTCGGCTATGTGTTCCGAGCACTGCGTCAAAACACAAACGAATCGTCTGTGTTGTTCTTGTCCCCCACCGGGTCTAGTTCTCTAATTCGGCCACTAGGTCGGGACGTTTGCAACCCCCTTCCTAGAGAGTCTGTATATATATTACAGAGGGTGTCCAAATACTCGATCGGTGTCACGTGGTTCCTAGGCCGCGTTTACAATACGACCTGCGGGGAGGTATACGAACGCATTGATCGTCTGCGAGCGTCCCTGCCTTTCCGCCTGCTTTTTACCCTCGCTCAGGAGACAACGCAGCGCGTGCGCACTGCGTTGGTTTGAAATGTACACTCTCTAGAATTTAGGCTTCCACTCCTTCCAATAGGCATTATCCTTCCAATCGTGG
Source organism: Ixodes ricinus (assembly GCA_037355805.1). Classification (NCBI taxonomy): domain Eukaryota; kingdom Metazoa; phylum Arthropoda; class Arachnida; order Ixodida; family Ixodidae; genus Ixodes; species Ixodes ricinus. The sequence continues at coordinate 38,064 of JAZHYW010008283.1, forward strand.
ATCGGTGCCGTGACGTCACTGTATCCGCCGTGCAGGAAGCAGACAAACTTGATCGCCGTATTCCGACTTGTTACTTGCGTCGAAAGACCAGTTGGATGGCGCGTAAAATGACGGCATGTAAAGCAAATACCCGTGGCAGGTGGACCACCGGCATGGCCGACCAAATTACGTGGGGGGGCAACCCGTTTTTGTGGCTGAAGCAGCAACAACGACAACAAGTGGTGGCGCGTCTACCTGGCCTTGGGAGTCGCGTCCCCGGTGCTGTTCATCGCCGTCCTGATCCTCGCCTTCGTAGGAACCCTTAAGCCTGACACGCTCCCAGGTAACCGCAGCGACGCCGCCGCCTTCAGAGCCGCATATGTTGGGGGTTTGGCCATTCATTGGGAAGTATAGGAGACAAATAAAGGGTCTCATTGGCCGAAAGCGGGCTGGGCGTGTTCCAGGGCATCTTCACAAATTCGAATGTAGCCAACCAGGAGCCGGAAATAATACCCTGGCGGTGGTACCGAGAAACGAAATTAATAAGTGCGTTGAGTGACTCTCGGTGACTGAAAATATGGTGCACGTGATGTTTCAATCACGGTAATCCAAGATCATGGTGGAAGAGCGCAACTAGCGGAACGATGGACAAAATCCGTACGCCAGGCGCCGAGGGCCGGGAATCTGCCGTCCGAGCGGTCACACTCTGTCCGAACAAAACAGAGTTCGAACGGCAACATTCGTTTCTTTCAGACCTTTTCATTTCAGTAGTTGCCTGACCGGCGGGTAGAGGGCGCTGGCACACTCGCCGCCATTAGGTTGCTTCAGTTTGGTCGGTTTCGGTTTGAGTCTGCACGCGATAGTATTTCTGTTTCATGCCCTTTTCGCTTAATTTTGCTATATAAATTTCTTTCTTGTAGCACACAGCGAATGAAATAATAGTACCGAGCCACTGGGCGAACCACGAAGTGGTTTCGATCCTAAATTGCGATCTTTTTCTACGAACACCATATGTGTCTGATTACGTCCATCGTTAATTTCGGCCAGGTTCGGTGGTGAAACAACTGCGCTGATGCACAGGGAGGATTACCATCGTCCACGGCCGTACCCGCGGACACTAATTTTCAGAAGAAAAAAAGAAGAGCAAAACAAATTCTGCCGGCAGCGTACGCTCGTTGCCTGCCGCCGTGCTTTGGCTGTGCGTGCACCGCGAGCGGTACGGAAGTTTAGATAGCTCGCGCTCAAGTCAGAGCTGCTACTGCTAACCTTATATTGCAAAACACTGTATTACATGAGTTCTTAGTGAAAAAGCAGGTCGACAACGTGATTAACAATCTGCTGAATCACCAAGAACAGATGAACTGACAAGTTTGTTGATCGATGTTTGGTTTTCGTACACCAACCTTTTCTAGCTTCTAGAATGGAAAAGCCTCCTATAATGACTGGAAAATTTTCATATAATCACGTAGATAATTATAAAAAAAGACGGGGTACTGTCTCGGCCTGTCTTAGTTAAAGACATTAATCACTCGAGAAATATTTTGATAGACCAACCTAGGCTGACTAGAAAATTCATTTAACTAAAGTCTCATTAATAGCATTTCAAAATATTGACCTTATGAAATAAACTATTTATTATATGGGCATTTGCTTACGACGTTCTTAAGGTATGAGATTGGTGAGATAAGTGAATGGGAGACTTCAAAGAAAGTCTGATATTCATCTTCCGTAAAATTTGCCAAATGAAATTGAAGAGCGCAAAAGATGTGATCTCTGGCAAATTTGGCTGAAGTCGAACGCCAGGCGCCCCAAATGGACCTGTGTAGAAAGCTGTTTACAGATTTGAAACGGTGCGCTTTGCACAGTTTGACGTCGCCAGCTACTGAAAGGAAATCCCTATTCTCCGTCGACAACCGGCTGCACTCGGGTGATTTTCATGCAGAAGGATTCTCTTCGGCGTCACATATTGTGAATCCCAGGCACTATCAAGTTGTCTGTGACAGCTTCTTACACGGGGAGTCCCAATCTTTCTGTTAAATTAAACTATTTAAAACTGCATGGTTACCCTTAAAAAAAATGACTTAAGCAACTGAAAGACTATGGACATGGGACCAAGCAAGATATGCGATTTCGTGGAATTCATCAATAAACCGATCAAGCGAATGCTTATATCGCACACGCGATTAAGAACGCCAAACAGATATAGGTGTGATATTGTGAACAAACAAGTTGCCTAACGTTGACGTACCATTATTTCTTGCATAAAAAATAATTCAAACTAAACGATTGAACCCGCATCTCGTCCGCAAGTTTCCTGATGTAATAAAAATAAACTGTTTTCGATCTGTTGTAACTACAAAACACCATGGTTTCAGGAAAAACACGTGGCTAATTACGCTGAGTATTTTTTTCCCTTGAGACCCTAAATGCTCACTCATATATAAAATTACGTTGGGCTTCCTATTGCGAATGTTTCGCCCTTGTTAGTAAGAAAACCTGAGTTCTCATAAGTTATTGGTATTTGAACCCTCTGGCTCTCTTGAAGTAATATATGTATTCAACGTGCGCAAGTGCTAACGCTGATTCCTGTTCCTATATGGCTTTTTCACACGTATCCCGCACGCCGACGGTAAGGAATAGTCAAAACGCGTTACAAAATTAACTACAGAAGTTGCGGACATAATGATGTAATGCAGTTACTAAGAATCAAAAGACACTTCACGGAGTAAGGTAAGAGACTCGGTGAAACACAACGAAAAACACGGATCCGCCAAGGCGCGGAAGGGAGAGCGGAGCGACGAGTTGAAGCAACCTAATGGCGGCCGCATCACGTGATTCCAAGATGGCAGCGCCCATGCGGCGGAGGGTGAAAAGGTCTATATCTTTCTGCATGATGATAATCGCACCATCGCGAGCACCCTATTTTCAACCAGAGAGGGTTACTACATTTAACTCTTGCGCGCTTATTAGAACTATATGCCTATAATTAAAACTGTTTCTCGCTACCACCGCTAGGGAGATTCTTTTCGGCTTCTGGTTGGCCAAGAGAGCATGCCAAGCCCGCTTTCTGCGTCTGGTGCACGCCCTGGCTCTGCCCTTGCCTCCCATTGACCAAACTCTCTCTGTACACGGCTCTGGCCTATTTTAGCCTCTACTAGCTGTGAGTTTTCGTACTGCGTATGACAGCCTGCTTCGACACAGAAAAGATCCAAGAACTATGTCATATCGACTAATTTAACTCTTACGGAAAAAAAATATATCTCGTTCCTTGCGCACGTAAAAAACGTCTCCACACGTTTTCTTTTTCTTTTTCTTTTTGTGTGGAAAATAAAATTTATTTTTTCGGAACAAAAATCACAATGTCGCTGCCGGTCAAGTGCGCGTTTCGCAACTTGCGCGGAGTTGGCATTTTTGGATTATTATAAAACACAACTGTTTTCACTGTAGGGCTTAATATATTTCGTGCCTCCTACCATATGGAGTGGGAGTTGTACTTGCACAGCAAGATGCTGATGGGCGGTAGGCCCCGATCGATTTTGCATCCAGAACGCTAGTCACTGCCGAGCGGAACTAATCTCAACTTGATCGTGAAGGCTTCGGCATCGTGTACGGAGTTCACCACTTCCATCAGCTACATCGCTGGGCGGTTCGTTACCATATTTACAGACCATCAACCTCTGCCAGGTATCATCGGCTCCAACAACCCTGTTCCACAAGTAATGTCACCGAGGATGACTAGATGGTGCGTGAAGCTGGCAGCCTACCACTACGACCTGAAGTACAGGCCAGGAAATCGTCACCAGGACGCAGACGCTCTCAGTCGGCTTCCGTTACCACATACAGAAGACGAACTGAATTCACCTGGCGACATCTTGATGTTTGAAGGTTTGTCCCGGCCTCCTCTGTCAGCGCAGTAGGCATCAGAAGCGACAGCGAAGGCCACTGTGCTGGTTGAAATATTGCAGCAATTCAGAAGGGCACTCTTCATCGGCTCAAATCACCAGAGTTCGCAACTCACACAAAAAAGGCGACAGAACTGTCGACACACCGCAATTGTGTGACATGGGGTGCACGCATTGTGATCCACATGTGGCTGACGACGAACACGTTGACGTTGATTCACGCGGGGCACCGTGGAATTGTCACAATGAAGACTTGCGCACGGAGCTACCTCTGGTGACCCGAGATCGACGTGGACATAGAGCTATTCGTCGCAGAATGCAGTGCTGCCAGACTCACCGCAAGACACCACCAAAGGAGCCCATTCCAGTCTGGCACAAACCCTAGCTTCAGCCTGGGATACTATTCACGAGGGCTTTGCGGGTCCTGTTGAAGGCCAGATCTTTCTGGTGGTTGTGGACGCCTACACTAAATGGGTGAAAGTTGGATGACGCGCAACATGACGTCGGCTGCCGTCATTAGAGGATCGCGGGATATTTTCGCAAATTTTGGCGTTCCCCGGAAGATGGTTTCAGACAACGGCACAGCATTTGTGTCCGAAGACATCAAGGTTTTCTACTGGAATAATGGTGTAATATCCATCACAAGTGCGCCATACCAACCCAGCAACCAACGGCCAGGCTCAACGCATTGCACCAGCTAAGAAAGGAAGGGAAGATCTGAATCGTGTGGTTGCCATATTTTTTATTCAAACAACACAACAATCCATGTGGCAACAGGAAAGACACCTGCTAGAATTCTTTTCAGAAGAGAACTTCCGTCTGCTCTCGAGCGACTGAAGACATTCAACCCAGAGACACCTGAAAGTACTGCCACGTTTACAAACCCACGAAAGCTGAATGTAGGCCAAGCAGTGGGGGCGAAAACATTTCCATACGCTAAACAGTGGATACCCGGAGTGATCGAACGTCAGGCTGGGACGTCGCTCTTGGATGGTTCGATTAGAGCAAGGTTCAACTCGCAGGCACACCAACCACATACGGCCGCGGAGAATGACCCCGCATAATCAACCCTCTACAGACAGCTGTGGCACCTGCATGGACATTAACAGACGCGACGATTTGCGTTCACGCGAAAATCATCAGGACAACAGTACAGCTGTGATTCCCAAGGAATCGGTTCCTGCTGCGCCGACGGCAGAGCCCGACACTTCAGGCACTCGAAGGAGTTCCCGGGACCGCCGACCACCTCAAAGATATGGACATGACGTCTAGTGGGGGGAGGTGTTATGTCCTGCATAACATGTCAAAAGAAGAAGACGGTCATCGCTTTCTTCTGCCAACAATCGGATAATGTAGTGTGCAAGCGCATGCCGGACATTCGGTCACGCCGCCATCAAGATCAGCCGTTGTAAGCGACCGGAGTAAAGCTACTCGTAGTGTGTTGAGTCATCGGACTCCTGAACATCACACTTAACAACCTTACTAAAGGAAACAATCTTCTCAGCTCACTTGCGTTAGACAGCACGCTAACATCCCCGCGTCCTGTCCTTGCGGTGTGAGCACTCTGACGGATGAGCATCTCACTGTCCACACTGCACCGAGGAAGAAGCTGCCGCCGGCGCATTGAGATACCGGATTCGCCAAGACAGCAGAGACGGCTGTCTCCGCTCTCTCGAAGGCTGTCCACGAGCAATCACTCCACCCCATTCAAAGAAGACAACCTCAACGCTGAGCGCTTCCAACCGTTCTGACTGCGCAAAGGCTGTCGGCGTCAAGGCCATAGATTTTTGCAATCTTATCGGCTGATGCTGCAATCTAATTGGCCGCGGAGCGATGATAAGATGACGTAGACTCGCCCTGCATTTCTTTTGCTACCTGTGACTACGACCAGTGTCTGCTCTGTTCCATGGGCGCCGCCATGTTTGTTTATGCTGACGCCATGACACAGTAGGGGGCTGCGCTTTTCGCAAGACTCCGTTTTCTTGGAAACCTTCGCACATATCGTGAGTGTAAGAACGTCAGAAATGCACAGTGACGAACGCTCCAAGAACAGCACCGATGCCAAGAGTGCTGTAAAAAGCAAAAATATTGTTTTTGCGCAGCCTCTCTCTCACAGGAGCCTGCGCTTGAGATTAATATTTCCCATTTTTATCGCTGTGGGCTAGGATTTCGGACACTGGTCTATAAAGTAAAAGCTTTTCCGAGGGGATCTTGCTCCGCCTCCAGGTGCCCGAGGAAAAGAAGAAAAATTGTACTCAATAAGACACCGAGAAACGTGCGCTTCTCTTAATTTCATAAGCCTGCTTGGTGATTAAAATTATGTTATATGTAAGTTTCACATCGATAATGTTTACCTGTTATTGAACAGTAGTTTACCTGAATAGGACAACAGTCATCTTTGTGGACGGAGCATTGTTTTGTTTTCCTTTGTGGGAGGAGCTTCGTGTATGTACCAAGCTCCGCTTACAAAGAAACAAAATAAAGTACAACTCTTAAAGGGGCAGTGCAACGATATACATATGGAAAGTTTTTCTCTTTGCACGAGTTTACTGGCACTTGTAGTACCGAGGTACACTCGCACGCAACGCCATGGACCAAGAAACCTCTTTGTTGCAGGTATAATTTCAAGAAGAAAAGCGAGCGCTTTCTTTCGATCTCTCCTTCGCAAAACTTGATGACGTAGCGTGGGGGCCACAGACCTCCCCAGTGATGGCAATTGAATGCGGCTCATAGATCGGACCCGAGCATTGCGTGAACACTCGATTTGGGCTCGTCATAATCAATAGCTCGACAAGCATTCGGGTAGTGGCTTGTGTCCAATCTTGGCAATGACGACAATAGCCGAACCCTAACAATGTCTGGAACTCTGGGCGTGTCCTGTGTTTTGCCAATCTCAGCGCGCGTCTATAGCGTGTCTATTTGTAGTCACGTTCCGATTGGCCCACCAGGGCCCTACAGCTTCCGCTGTACTGGCACGTTATGCAATCACGGCTTCTTGGCCTACCCAGTATTTCATGCTTTAGACACTAGGCTAGGCGGCGTCACCAGAGTAATAGCTCACGTTTGAACAATGCGGCCGCACACTCTAGGAATACCCAATGTTTATTGCTCCTGTCGCTTGAGAACGCCAAACCAAACAGTATTGCAGGTTGCCTATGATCAACATTGGCGGCATATAAACGGGTCCAGATCAACATTGGCTGCGAGTTGACGGGGTGAACGCTGCTCGTGCTTCTTTGATTTTTTATGCGGCGTTTATTGCATGGAGATAAAACTAACGCGTGTTTTGTTGGTCATAAACGTCAGGGATTCGTTCGAAGAGGTATTCGCGCAAAGAGCAAAATTTGTTGCACCGCCCTTTTGAACTATAGTTGAAGAGTTGTGCTGTTTTATCATCGAGTCTGTTCGGAATCACACGCCCGCTTAATATTGTTTCCTTTCACCAGATGACGTTGACACCGAGCTGGTTGATTTCTGACATGACGACGCCACCTGCTCTCCCTGGAAGTGTTCAGAACAAGCATGGCGCTGGTGAGACGTTCTTTTTCACCGGGGGAGGGAGGGGGGCAGAGTAAAGGAGGGAGGAGGAGGCCTTGTTGAGCAACGTGAAAACGGTTTAAATGACCGTGTGTGTGGTTATCTACCAAAATAATATCGTGGATAGCATTTACAGACTACTGACACGTGGATGCAGGCCTATCGTTAAGTCCAGGCCCAAAGTTGCCTTTTTTGGCGTGCTGAGTAGCAGCCGACCGAAACTACTTCTGTTCACTGTTCTATGGCTATAGGCCTATTATGACAGCCAATTGCTCTATATTGTGAGAACTTCGCGAGGGACCCTAGAAAAAATAAATAGAGTTTCTAAAATGCCTTTTGTGTGTGTCTGTGTGTCTGTGGTTTGCAGGCAAATATTTTGCGAGGCGAGCGACGCAGAAGATACCGCTACTGAATATACGGAATCGTGTGACGGGACCGAACGGTTCCGTCGAGGACAGTTGGGACAAAGAGCAGAAACCTCATCCACGGGAACGTAAGAACAATGCATTGAAACGCGCTTTTTTATTTTTATTTTTTTATGAATTAGTTTGACTCGGGTCCTGGATGAGAAACAAGAAGCGTCAATCGATCGCAGTACAAACCCCGTTCACAAAGTGGCGTTTTACCATACGTGGCCGCTTCGCACATGTATCCACGGAAACCATGCGCGCTGTGTCCATCGGTTGCCATGGTATAGCACGAGACAGTACCCGAACGTAGACAAGTGACCTAAGTTTATTGGTTAATGTTTCGTTTTAAAATCCCAACCACGCAGGATACCATTCAGAAGGTCACGCATGTTAACTTCCCGATGGTCCACTGGGAGGGCCAATCAGGTTTGCTCTTGTTCAGCATAGCCATTGAAAAGAGCGATCAGTCTATACCGCGTTCCCATAATCAGGCAATCACGGCAATAAGTGTCCCGGGCGCCTCTTTGCCAATGACATTGCGGGGATTAGGCGTGGTACGTTCACGCATAATTCTTAGCTCGTGATTAGTTCTCCGGGTTCCTTATCTGCCAATGCCGCTGTCTCATTGGCTGCGGGACGATGATGAGATACCTAGGACTTGCCACTCCCGACCTTTCTTCAGTTGTCGATGACTATTATGTGGTCACGTGGGTTGCCCTTCATTCTAGTCATTGTTTAAGGCCTCATCGAAGAAATATCGCGGTGGGGCGAAAGTCTGCCGCCTATATTTTCTAGACCGCCGAGTCGGTTCACTTATCACAAACGAGCCGTTTTTCTTTTAAAGTTTCAGACGAAGTGAAGCCTCAGAAAGCGTAACCGGGAATTTCCTCGCTAAATTTTGCGGGGAAAATGACGTCACATGGCTTGATGTTATTCTCCCCGCTAAATTTTGTAGGAGAAAATGACGTCACATGCCTTAATATCACATGACCAACACACAAATCCAGTTTTCCCGCTTAATTTAGCTGGAAAATTTACCCGTGACCGGCCGGAAATTGCCCCGCTTAATATAGTCTGGAAAATGACGTCATATGGCTTGGTACGTCACGTGACCGGCCGCAAATTTTCCCGATAAATTTAGCGGGAAAATGACGCCACATGGCTTGAAATCACGCGACCTACACACAAATTCAGTTTTTCCGCTAAATTTAGCGGAAAAAATTGACACGTGACCGGCCGCAGCCCGTCATTCCTCATACCTTGTGGACACGGGCCGACACGACTGGAAGGCCAATGGGTCAATGATTCGATGAGGGGGAGACGAGTGAGTAGTGATTGTAGTCAATGAGGTGTAGAGGAGTGGAGAGACCTGGAGGTTACTAGCGTTTAACCAAGGACGTTTTACGTAGCAACACGATTGCAGGGCGATTTCGTTGCAGTTGAAAGGCTGTAATCCAAACCATACTACAGTCACCGACAGAGTTAGAACGGCACGAAGTAGCTTGCGTTGTCCCACCCCCAGCGCGAACTTCCCACCTTCGACAACGCTTCTGCGTCTCGGACACCTCGACCGCGCGCGCGCGCAACCAAAGCATGGCGGAAGGCATGGAGAGCGCGCTGGGTGGCCGGGCGTTCGAAGGACATGCCCTGTCGTATTCATTATGTCGATGACTGTATGAATAGATGAATGGATGGATGCAACGCCTGTACCCTTCATAACGTGGGGTAGCTTGCGCCACCGAGCCTAGAAACGAAAAACCAAAAGTATGATTACCGTGATATTCCGAGAGATGCCCCACCCTCAAAGGATAACCCACTCCTAATTTTTGGCTCGATTTGCATTTTTTACAGCGGAGCTGTTAAGGGCTGGTTTCCCCAGGATCGTGTCCGGTACCAAACAAATGTCGACACCCGTCGCCGACACAACACTCTGATTGCCGCCGTCGCTCATAGATGGTGGTAGCTTTCCAGAGTGTTGTGTTCGCCGGTTGTCTGCTTGCCGCCGTCGCTCATAGATCGCGGCAACATTTCTTCGGAGGAAGAAGAGAGGAAACGGAACGAGCGGCGATGTGCGCAGCAGCGCGAATGGTTTCGCAACCGCCGCGAGGCCGCTATCGCCTAAAGTTCCACTGCGTCGAGCGCTTCAGATTCCCTTGCGAAAGAAGAGCAGATCGCTCGCCTGGAACTCCACCGCCGAGAACAGAAGCTACAGCTCCGCTGCTCATCTTTATTCACTTTTCTTCACCAAAGTGGAAAGGCTGAAAGTTTTTTTTTTTATCCAAAAGATAGTCCTACTTCTAGTAATCGTAGTGTTCGGATCAATGATGGCATTGGCGTAAATGCGGCTAGTTAGTTATGGTAAGATACAAGCGAACACTGCTGATGATAAGTATACTCATTTTTGCTGCATTGCCCCTTGCCGTAATAACAAGTTTGGCAGAGACACATAACCTAAAAATAACATTTTTTCCTACTTTTTCTTATATCACACCGAAAGTTAGCACGCTCAAACTTTTTCCCCGAGTTGCTGTTGAATCTAGGTGGGATATCTCTCGGGATATTGCGAGACTCCCTTCGCCCTTGGCGTGATAGAATCTGACCAATGTTGGCCATCAACGTTGTCGCAACATCTGGTTCTCGGCTCCGGCCTGTACGAAAACGCGTGTTTGCGCTAACTGTGTCGGGCACTGTATAGTTTGATCCAGCCTCGTAGTTCGCCGAGCTCTCTCTGAAGGTGGAAGTGATTGGCTCTCCCAACTGTGCTTCGCGGGACAGCAGAAGCACTTGATTTATTAGAGTGTACCGAGTGGTGTCCGATTGAGGAACTCGTACGGATCAAACATAAAAAGCATTTCATTTTTCCTTCGTTGCTTGCACGTGGCATCATTTTCTTTTATATTATTTCAATTTTTGTTTCTCAGGGCCCGAAGGCATTACAAAGTGGGAGAGGTTAAAAAGTTGGTGAATAACAAAATACAATTTAAGTTCGGAGTCCGTGATGGCGGCAATTGTCCCGTGGAGCAGGTCCCAGTCCTTAGATGCACGGCGGACGAAATATGACAAAAACGTTGCCGTCATCGTACTTGGGGCACCGACCTTTTGATGGTGATTGAGACTAAAGGAAACGTAAATCAGGGGGGGGGGGAGATAGCTGGTTGAGTAGGTTAGAATTAATTAAATAAATTATATTAAACAAAAAATTGCGAGTAACTTTTCGGTGGAATGACAGTCTAGTTTTCAAGATGGTGACTTTTGCAGTGCAGTGTTATAGTTGGTGGGAATAAAACGAGCAGGTCTGTTTTGAGTGGCTTCTAATGCAAAAATCAGAATGGCTTGTCGGAGTCGCAAAGAGAAGATACATATTCTAACTTTGGACGAATTAAGGTGTTTCAAAAAAGTAACTTGAATGAAACAGGTGCCAAGGAAAACAAATACGTTTGAGCTAACCTAAGGTGTGATTAGCATCAACGGCGATGTACTGAATACGGGTTTATCGTGAAATGTCACAAGTTACGGGTATTGCGAGATATTTGTACGAAGCTATTCCAACTCTAGAAGGGCTTGATTGAGGAAGTAATGACAACTGTCGTGAGACTGGCCAGACACACGCATGTGCTTGCATCTGTTGGTGTTGAGTTTCACAGACCATAGGTGCACCATGCCAGCTATCGTTTTAATTAGTGTCTTCCGACAAAAAAATACAAATTCGATGGTATGAATAAATGCTGCAGAGGGTATAAGTTCAGCACCAAGATAACCACCATGGCAACTGATGTGACGTCACTGGAAACCATTCATAAATAAACAATTTGTTTTCAAACTACTATGGCCAAGGACAGTTGAAGAAACGTAGGGCTTAATTGTACTCAAGCTTTTTTCATTAACATCTCAATGACTACCAAAAACAAAACAAAAGCTTGACCGGTGCACGAAAGGTTAAACAAGCTGTATGCACCATGATATAAATCCGGAAAACGACCTTTCTAGCATGGACAAATGCTACTAGGGAGAGCACCGTGCGAGCGGAACCCACCAAGACAAGCACAGAGATATACTTCGTTTCAGCTTGGGTCCAGACGCAGCCGATGCTACAAGCACGAGCGTGTGGCCCTGAACAGTGCCTGTACTGCACGAGCGCGCGTGCTTGGCAGGGACGCTGGAAGCCCGGAGCTCGCGCTTGTAGCATCGGCTGCGTCTGGACCCAAGCTGAAACGAAGTATAGACGCGGAGTCTCGAGCCACGGAGGACACTCTAATACTCCGTTTCACCTTATGTTGTACCGCAGAGAAGGCTAGAAGCGCGAGCTCATAGCGTTGGCAGCTGCTTAACGCACGAGAGCTTGTGCCGCCGAGATGTGCCCTAGAGCAAAGAGCTCGCGCCTGTAGCCTTTCCAGCGGTACATCATAAGGTGAAACAAAGTATAGTCCTGAGCAAGAAAGCAATACGACGAATGAGTCAAACGCTGGCATGCCGTCGACAAAACTTGAAGGTATAGTGAGTTATTTTCCCAGTATTGCTGGTATCTAATCAGAAGGAGCATTGACGCATCAGCATGATTTTTACCATGTTCATTCAATCTACAAACTGGGCCTTTTTCTGTTGCGAAGGTATCGCGTTTTATGCACCCTACTCGGAATGGTGACGTAGCTTGCTGACGAGTATTTTGTGACACACACTGAACTAATTACGCTAAAATGCATCAAGTTCACGTGTTTTCTTGTTGTTTTTGTTTGTAATAGAAGTTATTTTTGTAATAGTGATACAAAACTATAAAGTATCGGGTATCGATACTATCGATAGTTTCCCCAGATCCATCGATAGTGTCGAAAAACTCTCGGTGCTGGACTATGGATAATTTTGATAGTCTATTGTTAGCCGATTCCTCCGGTGTTCACAAGATTTCCTGTGTAGTCTCTTGACGTTAGTCGTCACCTATCAGAAATGCTAATGATAGCTTTCTTATAGTCGATAATCGATAGTGCGTGATCGATAGCTTTGCGGGAGTCGGCTATCGATAGTTTAACAATAGTTGGTCATCGACAACCTTACGATAGTCTGCTATCGATAGTACTAAATATACTTTTACGATGGTCGACTATCGATAGTTTGATGACTAAATGAATGGATGCTAATGGATGTACCAAAAGTGACGTTGGCTGTATCCTTTACAAGGGGCGGTAGTTTGCGCCACCTAGCTTAGAAACCAAAAGTATGATTCCTCCCTTCGCAAGCCAATTCGCCTGACCTCTGCATTTTTGTAACCATCACTAGACAGCGTAGGATATCGCCAGGATGTCTTCTGGTCCATCCTAGCAATCAATAGATTTCTTTTACTGTCGATAGTTAGATTCGGCTTCCGCTATCAATAGTCCCGATAGTGCTGTCGATAGTTCTGCACCACTAATGTGCCAAACGTATTGTAAATACGTTCTTTGCTTTTCATCATAATAGTGATTGATTCCACTGGTGCCAGCGCAATGATTGCGCCAGTTGGGTTGCACAAAGAGTTGAGGCTATGGACATTTTACCGGGAATACTGTTATCAAGATGTAGCGGGAATACTGTTATCCCAAGACTTTACCGGGAATACTGTTATCACAGTATTCCCGTAGAAGTCGTACAGACAGAACAAAATTTATATTGTGATGTTTTATATAAACCTCAGTTCGTACCATTTGTTCTGCTAAATTGAGTGGGTACAACTATCATCGACAACAGTGGTGATGTGCGCGAAGATAAATCAGGACGAGCTATAAAACGTAACATGAACTATGATCCTTGCCAAGCTGTGCAAGTGTGTGGATATATAAGTCACGAGTACACGTGTACAACTTAAAAATGAAAAGCGTCATAAAGAAAAAGAGACGTCCTTGGTTCCTCGTTCTTCTCGTATTCCAATTTTTTTCTTTATTGCGTTTACATTGGTACGAATATATAGCAACTTTAGATAGGCTTGAGTCAGAAAGTAATGACGTCTATCGTGAGACTGGCTACACAAACGCATGTACTTGCATCTGTTGATGTTGAGTTTCATAGACCATAGGTGTGGCCATGCCGGCTTTCATTTCAATTCGTGTCTACCGGCTAAAACACAAAGACCATGGTATGAATAAATGCTGTGGAGGGAATGGGTTCAGCACCGAGGCCACCACCATGGCAGCTGATGAGACGTCACTGCAAACCATCTATAAATATGCAATTTTCTCTAAAATACTATAGCCACGAACAGTGGAAAAAATGAATGACTTACGTAAAGTTTCGAAAGAACGCCCACCCAAAATGAAGAGATAAATGGTGAAAAACATGGGGTGGGCTATCTTTTGGGACGCCACAACAAAACTTTATCAAAAACAGGCTACAAACTATGACGCAGAAACTGATACCGCAGATCGTGGACACCGTAAATTCGCGTTTCACGATGCGATAAACACGCGAAACCCGCTACAAACTTGCCTGTCACAGGAGCCGATAAAGCACGCGCAGATCGCGGATAAAAAGGCAGGAGTCGCTACAAACTCGCATGTTACGGGAACTAATACCGCAGATCGCGAACGCAGCAAAATTGTATTTCAGAATGCAATACATAGTGCACGCGGGACCAACTCGCGTGGCATCGAGATCGCACACGCAGATCGCGGACAAAAACGCGGGAATCCGCTATAAACTCGCTTGTCTGACGTGCCGGTACAGCAAATTGCGCGGTTGATGCGATTCCCGTCGGACATTGCGTGACGTCCGACGGAAATCGGGGGTGGGCGATGTTTCGGAATTTTATGTTACAGATATTTAGCCAGAAAAACAGGATGGGCGACCTCTCGGGGGCGGGCGTCCTCTCGGAACTTTACGGGTAATTATATTCAAGTTTCTTGCTTTTCACGGTCAATGACTAAAAAAATAAAACTAGACCGGTGCGCAGAAAAGATAAACAAGAGTATGCACCACGATGTCAACATGGGGAACGACCGTTTTGCCGTGGACAGATGCTACTAGGGAGAGCACGGAGCAAGAGGAACCCACCAGGACAACCACAGAGACAGACGAGGAGTATCGAGCTCCGGAGGACATTCTTACTCCTGAGCGAGAAACCAGTAAGGCCAGTGAGTCAAACGCTGACATGCCATCGACAAAAGGTGAGGAGTTATCGTCAACCATGTTGTTTTCCCAATGTTGCTGGTCTCTGATCGCGAAGAGCATTGACGCATTAGCTTGATTTTAACTGTTTTCTTTAATTCTACAAACTGAGCTCTCTTGATGTTACGAAGCTATCGCGTTTTATGTACCCTACTCGGAATGATGACGTAACTTGCTGACGAGTATCTTGTGACACACATTGAACTAATTATACTAAAATTCCATGTTCCAGGCTTCCTTTCTTTTCAAGACTTCTCTCTCTCTCTCTCTCTTAAAATCCGTCAAGTTTCCTTTTTTTTTGGTAAGACATGTTATGTGTGTAAAAGCTATGCAAAATAAAAAGTCTTAAGTAGAGTATTGATAATATCGATAGCTTATCCAGATCCATCGATAGTGTCGAAAACCTGTCTGTGGTAGACCATCATCATTATTGCGTTTACATGGTCGCGTGGCCGCCACATTCTGTCGGGGTTTTCTGGCCCTCGTACAGACAAAGACCTGCTTTGTCGTTGTTGACAAACGTAAGCACATTCTAAAAGCTGCAGAAATTAAACTGACCTCCATCTTGTTTTAATTTGCAAGATTTTTTTCTCAGACATCAAATGAAAAATGTATTTCAAAGAGTAACCGTAGTTAATACATTATATCTTCAAATAAAAAAAGAAACATAGGTCTCAGATTTTGAGAATTCCTAAATCCAACCTATCAATAGTGTGGCCTTAGCCGTAACAAAAAAAAATGAAAGACGTTTACAACACCCTGTAACGCCGAATTGGAGCGCAGTTCTTGAGGAGGAGGAGGCAAGGGTACTGAGGAGAGGGTATACCTTTCTTCCCTTTCCTCACCTCCTCATCTCTCTCTGCTACTCCTTCCCTCCTGCCTCCTTTCCCCCTCCTCCTTCCCTCCTCCTCCCTCCTTCACGTCCTCGTCCTTCACCTCCTCCTCCCCTCATCCTTCAGGCTCCTCCCCTCCTCTCATCCTCCTCCCTCTCCCTCCTCTACTCCTCCTTCCCCTCATCCTCTTCCCCTCGTCCTCCTCGTGCCCTCCCTCCTCCTCTTCCTCTCCCTCGTCCTCCCCCCTTTCCTGCTCCTCCCCGCGCTGTGCATCATGGGAAATGTCCCATAATGCACCGCGCGGGACCCTCGTGAAAAAAATGAAAGACGTTTACAACACCCTGTAATGCCGAATTAGAGTGCAGCTCTTGAGGAGGAGGAGGCAAGGGCACTGAGGGGAGGGTATGCCTCTGCTCCCTTTTCCTCACCTCCTCATCTCTCTGCTACTCCTCCTTCCCTCCTGCCTCATTTCCCTCCCCTCCTCCTCCTTCCCTCCTCCTCCGTCACCTCCTCATCCTCCTCCCCTCATCCTTCAAGCTCCTCCTCTCCTCCTCCCTCTCCCTCCTCTACTCCTCCTTCCCCTCATCCTCCTCCCCTTTCCTCTCCCTCGTCCTCCCCCTTTCTGCTCCTCCCCGCGCTGTGCATCATGGGAAATGTCCCATAATGCACCGCGCGGGACCCTCGTGAAAAAAATGAAACACGTTTACAACACCCTGTAACGCCGAATTAGAGCGCAGCTCTTGAGGAGGAGGAGGCAAGGGTACTGAGGGGAGGGTATACCCCTGCTCCCTCTTTCTCCCCTCCTCATCCTCCCTGCTACTCCTCCTTTCCTCCTGCCTCCTCTTCCTCCTCCCCTCCTCTTCCTGCTTTTTCGCCTCCTCCTCCCTCATCCTTCAAGCTCCTCCCCTCCTCTCATCCTCCTCCCCCTCCCTCCTCCTTCTCCCTCCTCTTTCTCCTCCTCCCGTCCCCTCTCTCCTTCCCTTAACCTCGTCCTCCTCCCCCTCCTGCTCCTCCCCGCGCGGTGCATCACGGGAAATGTCCCATAATGCACCACGCGGGACCCTCGTGACCTCACACGTGACGTCACGAGTGACGTCACAGAAGGTCCCGCGCGGTGCATTATGGGACATGTTCCATAATGCACCGCGCGGTTACGCCGACGCCGACGGGGACGGCGACGCCGCTCAAGCCGGAAACGGGCGCCTAAGAGCTGCGCCCTAAAACAAAAGTGAATTTATTTAAAGTACCGTATTTTCAAAACAATAGTCCGCACCCGGTGCATATTCCGTACGCCGTGCATAGTCCGCACTTAGTGCTGTGTCAAAACATATAAATTATCACATACAGCACTCCTTGACGAATGCCCGCTGTATTAGCTCACAAAGAAGCTTCGATCATGCGTAGATCAACATTAATATACTCTGGTATTCACAAAATCTTTTATGTCTTGTCACATTGAACGATCTAGAAAAGAAACAAATCCTTGTATTGTCCGCACCTGTAGATAGTACGCAACGGATAAAAATTTAACTTTCAAAAATGTATAGTCCGCGGAGTATAGTCCGGGAAGTACGGTACTTGAAAAACTTTTAAACGCGCTTAACAAACACACATCACATCCATGCACTACCAGATTTCTTACCTTTCGCAAAGATAAAACATACTTAAAAAAAGAGACGAAAACAGTGATTCGCTGCTACCGCTCACTGCTTGAAAATGGCGAACCTTTGAGGTGTTTGCACTAGTCGGACGCACACAGATTTCCGGAAATCTTGGTCATCCTAGCACAAGCCAGGAGAACCGCGATTAGCTTGCCGAGCGTGTGGCTTATTGGCTGTACTCACTATCGAATGGTCGGGATAACTGGTGCGGTCCTTCGTCACAGCCTCTCTGCTCTGCACCGTCGGCTCAAGCCTCGGCCTCGTCGAAGAAGCCATCTACCCGATCCGCCAGAAGTTGTGCGACTACATCATCTACACGCACGTCAAGATGCTGGGGGAAGACGCCAGCGACGAGAGCACCAGCCCCTACGAACTCTTCTTCAAGGTCTGTATACGCCAGAGTTGTACGGTAACCTCGGCAAGTACTAATCACAATACTTGAACATTTTGGAGTTATTCTGTGGCCATTTGATCGGGTACTTTTGTTGGGGAGTAATCATGAGAGTAATCTGACTACTTTTGGAAGTACTAAAATTACTTTTAACCCTTACCAATTTTCCGTCTCCTTCCTAATGACTCCTTTGTACAAGTTTCCTTCCAAGGAATTCTCAAACCAAGGCTCCTACAGGAGGATATGGTTTACCAAAATTGATGGTTTAAGAAGATAAAGTAGTTTCAGAATTCGGTGATTCTAATTCAACAATGGACAGTATGAAGTACCCATTTTCAAAACGGCAGAAAAATATGTCGTCATGAAAATTGTAAGTAATCGGAAAAAGTAACAGTTACTTTTTCAAGTATAACGGTCACTTAAATTTCTTCTCGAGTAAATTAATTTAAATTTTTTTAAACCAAAAGTAACTGTAATTGTAATCGATTACTTTTTTTGTAACCTACACAAGAATGAAATACGCTAGCCATTCCCGCAGAGCAAAAAATAATAGAATGGGGAAGAAAGGCCCAACAACTCCTTCCAATATTCTAAAGTAATCGCCTGCTTTCCAGCAAAGCCCCTGAGAAAGACGATCACTGCAGTCTACGGCTGAAGCTCGGCGTACGGCGTGCATGGAAAAATGTGTGCATGGAAACGAAAACTGACTGTGCGCTGTGAATGAAAGCATGGCCTACTGCGAGGTCCTATGTTGTTGTTGTTGTGGTTTTGTTGGTTTTGTGCGTGATTGTTTTAGCCGGTGATAACAAATGTACAAAAAGACGAATGCCGTGACCAGTGATTTCCCTACACACCCCCTTGGGGGGGGGGGTACACCCCCTTTCACCCCCCCTTTGTTTTTCTGAAGGGCACTCCTTATGGTACGTTTACACTTGCGGATCCGTAGAATCCGCCCAGCTTTCGCCGCTGGGGCGAAACGCTGGCGTGAAAACGCGGCGGAGAGCCGAATAGGTCCGGGATCTATTTCTGCCGCCGAACGAGGCGTTTCGCTGACCGGAAGTGACATTCCTGCGCAGCGCGACGCTGCCTACGTCATGAGTACGCGTAGTTCCGGGAGCAGCGACGCCCGGGAGAGAGAGCCGAGGCGGGAACTCTGCGCCTTCTCGTCATATTTGACGAGATGTTACGGGAACCGCTGCCGCAGCCGCGCCGCCGCCGCCGCTCGAAGGAAATAGATGTAAACACAAACCGCTCGTCGCCGCCGCCGCCGGGAGCGGATCCGCTCCCGCGGCAGCGGATTTCTTCTCAGATGTAAACGTACCATTAATGCGCAACGACTCTATTCTCAATCCCCCCAACTCCCCCCCCCCCCCCCCCCCAGGGGGTGTGTAGGGAAATCACTGGCCACGGCATTCGTCTTTTGTACGTTATGGCCGGGGGGGGGGGGGCGCCATAATAATTCCTGGGGAAACCCCTGGCCGTGACGATGCCCTTTTGTCGCTGCTTGGTTGATTCCATCGGATGGAAGCGTTGGTTGCGTTAGGACTTAATATAAAACGGAGTATGGCCCCCACAAAAGTCTTCCTACTTTTTCTCGGACGCGCTTGCAGATGGCTGAAGATAAGCGAGGCAGCAGCGCAGTGCAGTTCGGCCTGAGCGTGTGTCCCGACTTTGTGGCCACCCACAGCGAGTACCTGCTTTCCTTCGACTACACGATGCGCAGGCTGTACGACGAATCCGGCATCGGTGCCTACGGCATCTTGGGATTCGTCGCGAACGACGTCGACCTCCCGACTTCGCTCAGAAGATGGCTCCAAGTTCGTATAGAGACACTCTCTGTTGCGTACACGCGCGCATCTTCCGACACCAGATGTGGGCGGATACGTAAATCAGACGTCTATCTGCCCACCTCAGGCGGAGGTACTCTTATGTGTATCTTGAACTTGCGGAGTTCCCCTAAATTTTAGCATCAAACAATTAAGTGTCCGATACTCACCCTTGTGGTGTGTACGCGATTTATGATTGGTGGCAATCGTTAAGTCTTGATTGCTCTACTGGCGGCTAGCCCCTGGTCAGCTTATTTGATAGAGAGCTTCGCTAGTCTTAGGGTGGTTGAGAAATCTATTCCCGCACAAGGCGGATGCTTTAAACATGGACATTAGTCACCTAGAGAGAATGAATTGCTCTCCATCTTAATTGGAAGTCAATGTATTCTTCTGTAGAGACAAAGAAGAAAACAAAACTGCAGGTTGGTTTTCTTCTTTCAGTTCATCTGAACCGAATTTCACAGAGACCCATAACACCCCAGGAAATTCCTGTCTTCTATGAGCGTACTCGAACGTAAGAAAGGCACCCTGTGTTTTCTCCCTGGGCTCGTTCCAACGCAGGGGATGTACCAAGGGCTAAACGCCATCGCCTCGAGTCGTAAGAAACTGTTCCTTGGCCTTCGCCTGGACAAGAGCTACCCTTCAATGCGACGGGATACGGCAAAACAGGCAAAGGACGCTGGGAAGCTACAGAGAGAGCTTCAGAGCATGAGGCACGGTCCGTCTCTTCCATCTTTTTTTTCTTCTTTTTTCTTTGACAAATTTTTGAAAGTTAGATTAATAAATTCTTCAGTTGTCAATCATCCAGGGAAATGCAGGTTAAGAAAAGCGGGACAAGCTCCACCTGCTCGGCCATTTACTGATGATGATGATAGCGTTGAAGATACCACAAAACGTGGATCATTATGCGCTTGTGCGGCATCGTGTCACGTTGTTGGGGGAGAGTGGTTAAGGTACTGAAAGAAAGCCCTGCACCCTTTCCTTTTTAGCAGAGCGAACACTGAAGCGGAGCTGAGTCCACTTGCCTCTTATTCAGCGTTCCCTCTTACAAAAGTGGCAAGAGTTAACGTTTTGGGGGAGGAACTTGTTTTGCTTTCCTTAACCCGCTTGGGTATAGGCAGTGATCAGGGCAAGCGGTGTCACGTCTGTGTGGTCATGCTGCTTCAGTGGCCAAACGGAAGGTACACCTTTTGAAGCACTGAAACTAGCCCTCCTCACTGGCTAAGCTGATTGAAGAGGTCAATGGCTCTCGTTGCGACTACGTTATCGGGTAGTGTACAAGTAGACATTGCCGAATGTGTTGGTCCTAAGGCTAAAGACATTGTTTTCATATGATGAAATGCGCTCGCGTATCCGTTCACCTGAAATTCGAAGACACCCAAACGTTGTCTGCCAACGTTGGCATTCGCTGAGTGTTGCTTTGTAAAAGATATTACGAAGCAATGATTACCTCATCTATAACATTCCTAAAGCCCACCAATAAAATGTTAGTTCAGCCTTCCGTGCCAACTGGTTTCCAAGTGACTGAAATGTCTGGGAACCTCTAACGACAGTATGTTAGAGAATAAACTCATCCGACTTTAGGCACATGCAGCTGTCCACCATTGTTACTTAAAATAGGAAACAAAAGCACACTTCACCTTGTGGTTGAAGTGTGCTTTGGTTCCATATCGGGGATCCAAAGCGTTGGACCAGGTGCTCCGCCTGCCAAATCGTCGATATCCATTTCTACCGCGAGGGGGCCAAGTGGAATTGGCCACGAGAGCAGTGCTCCGCCGCCGATAAAAGGCGGTCGCAGCGTATGCACACATGGGGTCTTGGGATCGCGGAGCGGGCGATAAGAGTCAGTTAATGTCTACGGGTTGTTGGACCAGTGCGTGGTGTCATTCTCCCAGACGGGTAGCAGCAAGTAAATTCCTATACGGCCTCACTGACACAAAATCCTTGTTACATTTTTGTTTTCTTTTTCCGAAAGGCTATTTTCTTGATATAGTAAGGCTTCAATTTCGACCACGTTTCGCAGGGTGGACCTGTTCGTGCTGCAGACGCACATCGTTCCGGATACCAAGCCTACGTTGAAACCTTGTATCATGACTCCCACGACCACCTTGGCTACAACGATTGAAAACAGTGATATGACTGTACCGGACCTGGTGCGTTGTAAATCAGTTACTTTTATATGGCATACTGTGACATCGTAGTGCTTGACCACTTCGTCCAGTCAAGTACACGTTACTGAAGAAAGTAACTAAATTGCATTATTCATTTCTCGCTCAAAAAGTAGCTACTAGATACGTTGCTCGTTACTGATATTAAAAAAAATAACGCGTTAATTCATCTCGAAAAAAAAGTGACGGGTTACTTTCTAGGTACTCTAAATGTGTTGTTTTCTGTAGCTGTAACCTCCTTCCTGTGTTTAGACATGGACCTACTGATTTCCCTATCCTGAAATATGTTGATTGGGCGAGATCAACTGGGAAATAGTGCTGCTGTTGTAAGCATCTGTTATGCATGTGCGTAGAATCATAGACGTGACGAAAACAAAAATTTGTATTTACTTTGATGAGGAACACCGAAAGAATAAGACACAGGTGGGACGAGGGTCGACGCACAAATTCTTTTATGAAAATAAAGTGTTCGCCGTCCCTTCCGCCGGTCTTATTCTTTCGGTGTTTCTCAACTCAACCGACATGCTTGTCAGTCTACATTTACTGTGATGTACATGCTGCTTGCTGTCGCAATAATTTCTTTATGTTTTAGCAAAGTAAGATCCTTATATCAAATGATCTTTCTTAGGTGAAACCCAAGTTGGGTAACTCCTGTTGAACGCGTTCCCCTCCAAAATTAGCCCCCCCCCCCCCTCAAGAAAAAAAGCATTATTATAGATATAAATAACGCGTTACGTACAAGTCTTTCTTTGTGATACACCTTCGAAGATACACCTTTAAAGGCTTGTCTTGGCTTTCCGTTTTCGTTTAGAGCGGCGTTGGCTTGAGTCATCTCCTATGGTCAGCTTACACGCCCACTTAGCAGAACCACACATAATCGATAGGTCATGTGTCGCCTGTTGCAACCTGCAAGGAGCTGGGACTATAGGGTATATAATGAAGCACTCTGTAACTCTTCACTTCTTTGAGAATGAATATCTCCTTGTGACTAAAAGATCCCGTTTAAGAATTACACGAGAGGACTCTTAATCTGCTTGAGCGCTCGCCCCCTAAATTTGCAAAGGTGTTACCATTATGGTCCTTCCCTTGCTATTTCTCCTTAGAACTGTGCGGAAGTGCAAAAATAAAGAGCCTAAACTTGTGTCATTACACCGACCTAAGTGCTCGCCGTTTTGGCGACGAAGGGACATTAAAAGAAAACGGATAGGTGAAATTCTATGTAGTATGCACGTCCCTTACACCCCTACGATTCAAAAAAAAGTTCTACACGTGTGGTTGCACATTTTTAGGCCCTCTCGTTTCAAAATAATGCTGGTGGTTCCAAATTGAGCTAAGCGAAACAATTCTTCTTTACACATTCCACGCAGGAAACGTCGACCCTGTTCTTGTCCTTCTTCCCTGCAAGCAATATCCAGGTCTTCTTATCGGCAACTCTGGCGGCAGTCAAGTAAGACATTCTTTAAAGCTTGGAATGCTAACAGCTCTAGAAGGCGAGGAAGTGCACCACTATCTAACTCTTCGCTAAAATGTGGTTCAAGGTATCGTGGCAGCGCGACCACTCACATAGTTGCCGTGAACTATCTTCCAACGGTCTCAACTATACTTCAGGAGTGGTTAGTGCCAAGGGCCCGTGCATCCTTCCTCGTCACCACAACACGAGTGTGTTTCTGCCGAGACTTTTGATGACTGCTCTGCATAGAAAATCAGATGAAACGCTTGTAGCCCGCCCACCACCTACCGCGTGCTCTTTGTGCACAGGGCCAGGACCAAATCGTCTTGGTCCTGTGCATAATGGTTCAAAGTCAAAGTCAAGGTCAAAGTTTGTTTCGGTACAAATGGTTTTACTAGATATATAGAGTATATACAGGTGAAGGTCCCAAAGCTTTTTGAGAAAACTGTTAAGGAACCCCGTTTTTATGACAAGGTAAGTAGACGATTCACTAAGTAATGAAACATATAACTAATTATTTTAAGGCGAGAAAATGTAAAATTACACAGGTTTTACCATTGGAGGGTGTCCCGGGCCCCAAATAATTTACAGGGTTGTTTTTACCGCAAAAATAATTTACGCCTTGACGAACGCTCATTCTCCACCGAAAGGTAGCACTAGAGGTCTGAACCAGATTCCAAAGTTTCAGCACGAACCGATATTCTATTCAAAAGTTATACGTGATATTTTGAACATTTCGATGAAAAAATGGGGTTTATTTTTGCCCGTTTTCGGTTTGTGCGTTTCAGAGCTCCGTTGGCCACAATTTGCCCATTGAAATTTTCTGAAAATCACATAACTTTCAAATACAATTTCGGTTCTCGAAGATTTGTGTGGAGAATGAGCGTTCGGCGGTGCGTCGTTTATTTTTGCATTCAAAAACAAACGCGTATTTTTTTTTTCCGAGACACATTATATATACGCCAGTCAAGGTGGCTTGGCACAAGTTTGCTTCAAGAGTGAATTGTCGTTCCAAGACTAAGGTCTAGTACCGTTGTTTACTTTAGAAAATAATACTTTACGATGAAAGCGTCGTCTGCGTGCAGGTACGACGTGCAAGGCAGGATACCGCCCGACGGAGAAGTGTTCTTCAAGTACTGCGAAGAAAGTCGCGTGACAAGCTACCTGGACACGTGCACTTTAAGCGAGCGAGGTGGGCAGCGAGGATGGATACGACAATCGTTCCATGACGCCCTGGTTCGCGAAAGCGAGCACGTTATTCGTCTACGACGACAAGGACTCTCTTTAAATAAGGTACGTGAAGTTCGACCGGTTCACTAATTTGCTAAACACACCAAGAGATCATGGTGTAAGGTGCAAAAAACAACGGGCACGAGAGAAAATCAGACACACAGGCGTCAGTGTGTTCGTTGTCTTTTGCGCTTTACACCATGATTTCTAACGTTCACCAACTAGCCCAACTACAAGTTCTTCCACACCAAGAAACATCGCTGAAATGATATCCCAAATATATTTCATTTCGCGATGTTATTTGATTTACAAGTTTGGTCCTCACCATGTTTTCAAACTAAGAGTCTCTACTAGTAAGTCTGGCAACAAGGAAAAAGTGACGCGGAAATATTTGATTGTAGTGACAGCCAACCAGACCTTAACGAAGTACCACCGATAACACCAAGAGAATGTAAAAGAGCCAAGAGCAGGGTGTCAGCAGAAACACCAACTGGGCCAGATGGCATGCCAATGAGACTCCTGAAAATTCTTTGCAAAACAAATAAATTTATGCTGCAACTTTAGAAGAAAGCAATATTGTTGGGGGAGAGGTTTCGAGGCTTGGCGACAAAGCCGGATGAGGCTGCTGTACAAGGGTAAAGGCGACAGGGGCAAAATCAAATCCTACCGCTTTATAACGGTAACATCTGTCTTATACGGACTAGCAATGCAGGTGGTGAAGGGTAGAATAAAAAAATAAAAGAAACAAAATAATTGTTAGGAGAACTCCAGAATGTTTTTTGCAAGGATAGGAGACTAGAAAATAATTCGTATGCGGTCGCGCAATGTATAGAAATAGTGCAGACAAGTAACGACCGTTATGGATGGCATTTACATACAGGTAGCCTACAATAACGTAAATCATAAAATTCTATGGGCACAGATAAAGGAATCGGATTTAAATGTGAAATCGGTGAGGTTGTTGCAGGAAGTGTACATGGACAATACAGTAACTATTGGCGACGAGATGTTTTGGTGGCACCACCTTGCGGGCGCCTTCCTGCGACAGGCCTGGTAGGATGCGAGCAGACGACGCGCTATGTCAAAGCACAGAGTGGCTATGTTGGTTTGCATCTATGCCGATTGAAAACAGTCTATTTATTAAAGTAACGTTGTGTGTGACATTTTGGTGAGTGATGTTTCTAATGGATAACAGCGCCACAAAGTTGCTTTTTCTAATAAAATCCTTTAAATGTTCAAAAGCAAGCCTGAGCTTCACATTACAGCCTGCACGACGTGCGTCAGGGCTATTCACAGCCTCTATGATCCTTGGTGTTTTTTTTTGCGGATCTGTGGAGGCTGATGTAAAAAAATATTTTGTATTAACCAGAGTAAATGACGTGCTGTCTTCTTGGCTGTGCACGAGCGCACAGTTGTGTTGCAAAGCACCGCGCACTTGTTTTAGCTACATTGGGCTTGCCGATAAAGAGGCTTCTATCCAAGTGTGACACGACAGTTGCTGACAAGCAAATGCTTGTTAGCAACTGACGCTTAGCTCCTCCCGCATTGAATACGTAGCAAAGACGTTTGTCACATCGTGAATTCTGCTCGAAAGAAAAGTAGAAATTTTCATAAATTCTTAAATTGTCGGACATGGCCCGGCATACTAGATTTAGTACTTCGATCGCGGGGGGTCTCGCATGTTTTGAGTCCACCTGGTGATTAAGCAAGGATTTGATTGAAACGACTCCGCAATCCAGCCACAGCTTCTTCCTGCCAGTTATTTTGAGGAAAGGTCGTCGATTGGTTTACAAAATTCAAAAAGGAATCAACTTGGAACTAATAAAAGACCAGCACCCACAGAAAACATTGAAAGCAGCAGGACACACGGAGTCGCTTTCATTGTTAGTCTTTACTACACACGCTAAAGGTTTTCAAATTTCGCTTTCGTATTTTCAATTCGATGAGACATTACCTTCTCAGTTTTATTTTGTCTGAACCATATTAAAAATGCACCCTAAGCGCCGCGGTAGATGTTGTTGCGCTGTATATTCTATTTTCATGATTCAGCTTTTTGTACTGGGGTAGAGAAAAGTACACCACCATTCCAGCGCTTCGACACTTCAGCGCCAAAGGTGTTTGTTAGGACGACTACGCTCGAAACGGTTTTTAAGCTTTGGTAAAATGTCCTGCTACAAATACCCCTCCACCAAAGAAACACAACGCGTGATACAGGCCTTGCCGCGCGTTACCCAAACAGCGCATGAAGCGAGCTGACGAGCCGAGGGATTCAAGATCTACGCTGTCTGTCCCAGTCTGTCCTACCCGTGACGTCGCAAACGATGATGATGATAGCTAGAGAAGCGGCCCCTGTAGTTCGCACAGGGGAGGCTCAAACCACAGAGCCACCGGCAATAAGTCGTGGGCTTAGGCAGGGATGCCTCCTGTCGCCTCTACTATTCATGATATGCTTAAGAAAGATTAAGAAAAGACTAGAGAAAAGTGAATCGGGCTTTAATATATCGTACATGAAGGGAGGGAAAACATTGAGGCAGAATTTGCCAGGCCTAATGTACTCAGATGATATTGGACTCTTAGTAGATAATCAAGGAGGGTTGCAAAAATTGATTGAAATCTGCGACGCGGAAGGGGGCGCTCTTGGGTTGAAATTTAACGGAACAATAAATTTGAAGTTTTGCTTTTTTAACGACATCAAAGGAGATCCTTTAAAAGTGTAGAACATAGAGATAGATATGGTAGACAAGTACAAATATCTGGAAGTGTGGATCAACGAAGGAAATAAATACCTCAATGAGTCTGAGATACATAATTGGTAAGGGTAAAAGGAATTCGGCCATTATGAAGCACATGGTGATCTGGAACTTTATAGATACGAAGTCGTGCGGGAAGTATAAAAAGGAATAATGGTACTTGGATTGACCTTTGGTAATACAGCCTTGTGCATGAGTTCTGAAGTTCAGGCGAAACTGGAGATAGGATAAAGGACCGTTGGCAGGATAGTTCCAGGGGCACATGGGAACACTCCAAATGATGGAGCGCAGAGTGATATGGGCCGACTACCATTTGGGAGCAGAGAGGCAGTGAGTTAAATAAATGTTGACCAAAGGCTAACAGACATGTAAAACATGCGGTGGGCGCATAAAATTTGTAAATGCCTGTATATGAGCAGTCTGAACACGGGATAGACGAAACGGACAAGAAAACTTTGGATGAAATTCCTGCAGACGGGCAATGGTGTGGAGCAAACGCGTTCGGTGGAAAAGGCAGTTAAGGAGGCAGAGAGATGGATGTGGAGGAGAAAATGCTGAGTAAATCAGCTTTAACAATATATAGGTCACAAAATCAAGAAATAAAAATGGAAGGTTTATTCGATAATTAAAGAGGGAGTGCTCTGCTGTTTGAGGCGAGGACGGGAGTCTTAAGAACAAAAACATAAGGGCCAATTCGAGGACGCAGATAAACCTGCGCAGTATGTAAGGAGGAGATGAAAGCAATTGAGCATGTGATTCTAAAATGTAAGGAGCTTAGTCCTGCCCTTCCCGAAGGGACGGCAGACGTAGCAGTAGCTCTCGGTTTTGCGAGAGAAGATGGAAGGGTGGATTATAAAAGTGTACAGGCAAGAAAGAGGAGATTGGAGTGCTGGTGGAAATTGTCTAGGGAAAATTGAACTAAGAACAACTAACTAGCACAGCTGGGAACAGTCGTGACAGAGGAAAATTGGGACTCCCTCCCGCGTGGCTTTGGCACAAAGTCTCATCCCTGTCCCCCAGTGGGTCGGCTGTTAAATGATGCCGACAAGGTTCGACCAAACGAAAATTGGCGACCCCTCGCCGGGGGAGATTGCGAAGGGTGATATTTTTAGTTCTTTTGCCCGATCCTCCAGGGGTCTGCCTGGCGATCATCTTCATAACCTGGTGATAGAGAAACATAACCTGGTGAGAGAGCTTCATTGGCTTGAAAGAGGAAAGGGGAAATCAGGTTTTTTGTTATTGTTTTTTACGCTAGGTGGCACAGGCTACCGCCCGTTACAAAGGGTAAAGCCGCTATCATCCATTCATCCATCCATCCAAGGCAGGGGTCCACTGTTTTGACTGTAGAATTTGTTCCAAACTGATTCCAAGCAGTTTCGGGGTGTCAAATGAATGCTTTCGAAGCTCGCTTCAGCACCCGCGTACCAGCACAGAAAATAATGCTTGGCATAGCATATCGTTTAGAACATAACTAGTAACTCAACAAGACATAGGGAAAGTTGGGTAGTGCGTACACCTCGTTCGAACTATGAAAAATATTGCTTAAGTTTCATGCTACCGTCTTTGTTAAATAGATATCATCTTGTGCATTTTGATTTATTTACCTGTAAGTACAGTGAACTCCGTAGAATGTATGAAACAGAGAAAGTATGACGTTTTCCCATTGTTTTTTTTGTTTAAATGTGTGCGCCCTAAACATTTATGATTACAATGATTTTTTTTTGTTGGTGAGTGTGTTGTTGCAATGTATTGTTAAGATTACTTTTCTTCCCGCCTTTTTTTGTTTTTGTTTTTCTCTTCTGTGAATACTTCAGCACAATGCTGCTTAGCTGCCAATATTAAGGGTCTGTGGACTCGTCAAGCTGCAATGATGTAGCTTTTTTCCACAGCTCCATGATCTGCTTTGTACAAGGTGAAAAATGAACTGATTTGATTTGATTTGATTTGATTTGACTGGCAAGCCTGCCTGCCACTGAAGTCATGGCACTGAATAGTGCGGATATATTTGAATGTTGGTTTTTTTCGTCATTTTCATTTGCCGATTTAACAATACCTATTAAGACTTTCGATATCAGATAGCATACCGGAAAGGGTAAAGGCCGGGGATTCAGAAAGTAAAGTTACTTGGGGTAGCTCAAAAATCGTCGGAGCACCCCTTTAAATTAAGGCCCGTTCACACACACTTGCATTTGCTTACGACCAAGTTGTTGTGATCTCTCGCGACAAGAAAACACATTGGCACAGTGGCCCCATCTGTAAAGTGACCATGGAACTGCATTTCACTCTGAACAAAGTCTGTGTGGTATTTACGAGATCAAGTGTACGTAGCTGCATATGAGAAATTGTCGTTTTTAACTGTCAAAAGATTTCCAGGTGAACTAAGAAAGAACCACCAAAGAAAGACAAAATAAAAAAGGAAATATACGAAAATACCAAGTGTTTCACAGCTACTCAATAGATGGCGCTAGCGTATGCACTCGACGTAAGAGATTTTAAGAGGTTCTGCGCCACACGGCCGTAAACAGTCGCAAGTACGCGAACCAGCCTTTAGGTTTCAACGAACGTTTTCCTAAACGTCTGTCAGCGACCCCATGCTTCGTCATGTAGGTGGAATGGTGCCTCCAGTTCTTCAGTGGAGAACCGAAGATAGGCTGGGCCCTGTTCGACATCGACGAGGAAGTGTTCCGAAGGGACGACTGCGACATGCCGACCTCACCTGTCACCGACTACGGCCGCATTAAGGCCGTGCGAAACATCCTAGACGCATACGATAATGGACGCACCATTCTTTAAGAACAAACAAATGTCGTTGTGGATGTATATCTCTTTCTCAATTCAGACATCAAGCCGCGCCAGTTTTCGCTACACATTTGGTTAAGCGGGTAGGCAGAGCCGTTTATGTAGAGAGTTAGGTCATTAAGTGATAAGAATAGGGCGAAAATAATGGCATATCATTGGCTGAAATTATTTCAGTGACCATGGGCGCGATGATTGACAACTCGTGTGACCAACCACTGGCCACAAATATTTCCCCAGCGGAAGCTAGTGGAGCTTAACAAATACCCTCCAATCACAATTTCTAAGTAAGGAAGTATTCAAGTATTTCATTTCAGCACGCTAGAGTTGAAATTTTAGACGCCTCATAACTGAAAGGTCAACGCACGTGACGTCGTCGTCACGTCGACATTCAGAACGCACAACTCGTGTGACCAACCACTGGCCACAAATATTTCCCCAGCGGAAGCTATGAGCTTAACAAATACCCTCCAATCACAATTTCTAAGTAAGGAAGTATTCAAGTATTTCATTTCAGCACGCTAGAGTTGAAATTTAGACGCCTCATAACTGAAAGGTCAACGCACGTGACGTCGTCGTCACGTCGACATTCAGAACGCACTTAATCATTTTTGTTGTGTGTGTTTAGTGTGAGAAAAAGATGGGTCCATGACTTTTTACAGACTATGTACAGATAAGGTGCTTCGCTCTGATCCTGAGCTTAAGGAAGACCAATCGCAAGTTCGGTACTGCAGTCCGTCCCTATGCACTCTTTGGCACAACCACTTTAAATCATTCCTTTGAGGTAGCTGTTTTTGACTATAAAGAGGTCATGATGAGTCCTCTACCTTGCTCCAAAAGTTGGCCTTGCTGAAGGTGGCCAGGTCCTCTGTTATTCTGGCGTAGATGGCATTCCTTAAACACCAGGAGCATAGGTCCGTCTTGTGCGCGGCGTAGACTGATTTGTTTCGTGCTGCTCTACCAGTTGGTACACCCCCTCCAGGACGAGCAGCCTGGAGGGGTGCACCGAAGCAATGCGTGTGAGAGCTGCCAAGCTACGTCGACCCGGCTGCCCTGGTACACCTGGAGCGACAGTCTTTGTTTCTCCTTGCCCGCTTCGCCTGGGCCGCTCGGCTGTTGCTGGAGCTTGAGCAGCTCCCTGACACACTCTTGACCTTTTAACCTCTCAAGTCCTCGTCGGGAAAGGCTTGGCGTAGCTTCCGTTTGTGCCGGCAAATAACTTCATAAAAATTAGGAAGAACTTCTGCGTGCGGCCTCGTGTGATCGAGAGGTCCCCCGAAGTGCTTCACCTGTGTGCTCAGAAAGAACTGGGTGAGGTCATGCGCGACGTGCTCCTCGTCCTCCATAACCGTGAAGGTCGTGCGTAGCCCAAGCGCGACGCAGAATAGCTCGATGTCGGGGATGGCCATCACCCGTCTTTTCTGGTTTTCGGCAACTACTTACGCGCCACCCGCTCCTGTTTTTCGTCCCAGAAGAAGGCGTAGAGCAACTTGTGACCTTTCTTTACCGCGTGGGATAGAGGCTGGAAAGCCGTTACTCCGAACCATAAGATGCTGGCAAGTTGAGTCTTGATGATATCGCTTCGTGTTCGGAAGTCGTAATCTGAGCCCCTGAGCTGTTTCACGCGCTCCTCTAGTTCCTTGAGGCTCCCTTCCAATTCTCTGTCAGCTGGCCCTTATTCGTGAAACGGATCCAAAAATGTTGGCTTCGGTGACTACCGGCACTCCCCCGATGTGTGCTGGCTGTCCGTCCCGCAGGTAGGGCAGCACGGCTTACTTCTCGACGTTTACCGACGCCCCCGATGCTTTTCCACGCACTTCCGAAATTTCCAAACGCTGCCGAAATCCTACCTCCGACGTGGTTCATTCCGTCAAGTTATCGGTGTAGGCGAAAACCGTCGGTCTGACTCCGTCCTCTGGAGTCGGCACTGGAGCAATTTGTTCCGATAGGCGTCGCACGCGCGTGTCGAAGATTATTACAAAAAGCAAAGTAGACATGGGGCAAACCTCCCGCGTGTGTCGGGAATGGTTGCGATGTCCTTCTGTTGACCTGGACCGCGCTGCTGGCAGCCAAGTAGAAGCACTGTAGGCCGCCCAAAAATCTGTGCCCGAAGCCTAGCCGTTCGAGGACGTGGGACGTGTACTGGTGGGGTACCCCTGTCACACGCTTTTTCCTGGTCCACTGTTAGTACCAGCGTCGCGACGCTGCGGCTGCCTGCCTAGTAGCTGAGGTCTCGAGAGCAAACACGTTCTGTTGAACAGACCTGTGCGGCTCAAGTTTCGCCGCACATACGCAGCGCCACTCCTCCCCCTGGCCAGGCGCGCCCATGCTTGTTAGCAGCACGGGGAGCAGACGACGCGGAGGCTGGTGCGCCTGTCGTGCTGACTTCGCGTTTCGTAAGTTAATGTACCGAATGCAAAAAGGCAGGGCACCAGGTATTGTTGTGTACTCGAATGCCACAGCATCGTATTCAACCGAAAGGTAAATACGTGTCTACCAAAAAATTATATTCGGTTCCTGGGAGGTGATTCAAGAAAGCATAAATCGCCAGCTGTGCGGAGGGCATAATTAATTATTGTTTCTCTGTCTCCTCGCGTGATTCAGTAGTCAAGCTACGCTTACTTGTCACGTTAATAGGGACTTTTCGTATATCACACGCAAGAGCGCATGCAAGAGTTTTGCGTTGCTTGGGGGAGCCGTCACTTTGACGGAGGACTGAGCATGCGCCCGCAGGGCCCGCAGTCAGAAGCTGACGTTCTATCGATAAGTCCCTAAAGTTGTAGCTACGATGGTTCCCCGTGGCTGTCGACAAAAGAAAACCCGAATATGCAGTTGCCATTTTTTAGACAACTTTGAATTTGAGAACCAAACTCACTTTGCCTACCCGCCAGTTTTGTTTCCCGATGCTTGGCAAGAAAGAGCGAGTAAGCGGCAAGAGACTTGGTTAAATGAGGCGGATAATCTAGCCCCTATTGCGTATACTCAGTGGACGCATAATTGAAAAAATGCAGGCTTTATTTTATATTAAAATGATGTGGTCAGCCCACAACAGGTATAAATACTTTCCAAGCAACTCTAAAAATAGGCACTCGAACATTCCTGGGTCGACGAATTAGAGCGTGTTGGCAATGTTAGATGTGCAAAATGAAAGCAACATAAAACCAACATGTTTTCTTGCAAAATGTTTATTGAAAAAAAAAAGGAGATGTATGAACGCGTGATTGACGAAAAAAGCGACCCAAAACGGTAACGGTAAGTTTAGTTTCTGACATATAAGGTGCTTTCGTAGATCATTTCTTCCGTCCCGCAACGCTTTCCAACCCGCAACGAGACCCGCGGCTCTCAAGTCAACGCCAGCGGCGCGCATGCGCTTTAGCGGCGTCTCTATTGCTGAGAGCGATAGCGGAGTAAGGAAAACGGTATGCGAAAACTCCCTAATAGAGACTTTTAGCAAAACGGCTACAGGGTATCGCACAACCGTGGCCTTTAAAAGCGTGCCTTTAAAGGCTCGTTCACACAGTTGCTTTCGAGTGCGTTCGCAAACACTCACGCCTCGTTAAAGGGTAACTGCAAAGAAAAAAAAGTGTTTTTTTAAACAGCCTAATTGGGACAAGCATGTCACAAAACAAATCTTCCGCGAAAAAACAAATTTTTTCTAGCAATATTTACGCCACAGAACGTAATTTAGCCGGAGTCCCAACCTCTCCGCATTTGAAACTCCCGCTCTTTCGACGCCCGCGGAGTGGCTGGTATACGTCACTCCGTGACGTATAGCAACGACTCTGTGACGTGTAATAGGAACTTTGTGGCGCGCGATTCAAAACGGGTGAAATAGCCGCAAACTAAAATCAGTCCTGCGCAATAAATACTGCTGCAAAAAATTTTGTTTTTGGCGGAAAAATTGTTTTGTGACATGCTTGTCCTAATTAGGCTGTTTAAAAATACACTTTTTTTTCTTTGCAGTTACCCTTTAAGACTGCTTGCGTCGAGTGGTTACTATGGCGACGCTTATGACGAGCCAATGGGGAGGCGCTGTGGGGCACGACGCAACGCAGCGCCACGCGGTCAAATGAGCCAGTGACATATGCGCCCTGTGCGCGTATACTATTGGCTCGTGCGCGTACACTATCGGCTCTCACCCCCCCCCCCCATTTCCATCTACAACGCCTACGCAGACACACAGACACTGCGGTGGACGCAGCGCGTTTAAAAGTATGCTTTAAAGGCTCCCGTAGCGCGACACGCGGAACCACGGTAACGGTTTGCTAAAAGCCCCTAATTACATTTCCAAATACATTTCTTGCGAAGGATCAGTGAAGAGACGAGCCACTCACATTATGATCTGGAGGACTTAAAGGTATACGGAAACGAAAATTTAAATATACAAATTTAGTTCGGAATTGAGTCAAACATGACGGATAATAACTGTAAATGATAATTGCACGTTTGTATCTTGAACGACTCACTATTTTTTGTTCCAAACGAAAGAGAAGCGATGCGTTATGGGATATTCGGCGCAAACAAATAAAGAAAAAAAGGTTCCCCGCATTCCGTGACGTAGCAAGGCTGGCGGGGTTATGCTTTGCCGTTGGTGGCGTTGTGAGCATTGTGGAGCGTCAACAGCGTCAACGGGTTACATCCGAGCCGTTCGAAGCATAGGCGGAAAGTTCTCGATTTCCCGGGAAAAGAGGGGGGGGGGGGAAGGGGGGGGAGGGGAGGGGGGGGGGGGGGGCTAGGCTTTGGGAACTTCCAAGTACCCATGGAGTGACAACCGTTTCACGCGTGAGATCAGTCGTACGCTTCGTGTTCGTGTGGCCCACTCCAACGGCGCTTCAAGACGATTTCCTTGGGAACATAAACTTGAATGACACAAGTGAGGATGAGGACACCGACACCGCCCTCTCTGTATTCATTTCTGAAAGCGAGCAGTGGGAGTCGGAACCCACGTCGGAAACGACGGACGTGCGAGCCAGATCCACAGGGCACGAAGTTCTCGTCGTTCGGAAACTTGTTGATCGGCATATCGCTGTTGACCAGGTCGTTACCACAGTTCTCAGCAATGCAGAAGCGCGGCGGCATCTCGACGTTAAAAAGAGCAAGAACGGCTTCGAACTGCACAGCAAAGTCACAGGAACAACTCGGCGACATTCCCCAATGAGCCCACCATGGCATCTCGTTCGCTTCCTTCGCAAAGGGGCAAAAAGCGCATGGGCAAAGGCTTCGCAATCGCGTTCTGGCCAAGGTAACTAACAGTTGAACGTACTTCCTAAGAGCGGCGCTGCTCCGATGTTTAGTGCGGCTCCTTAACGGTTCCTGCTACGTCATGAGCAATATACTCAACTTTGCTAGATTATCCCCCAACTAAGCTTCACAGGCATCCACCAGGTTCAAAGTGAAAGATAATTTAATTAGCTTTAATTTTCTTGCGCGTTTCAAGGAAAGAGTGGTGTTTTTGAGGTTATGGTGCAACATGCAACATATTTAAGCTAGAAAATGAGCGCTGAAATTTCGTTTCCGTACCCCTTTAAAAGCGAAAAAAAAACACGGATCAGGAAGAGACACATACAACACGGACTGGCGATAATAACTTTCAACTGATTTAATCAAGGCAATCAACCCAGCACACATGCGTGAACACTCTTGCCTATCTTGCCAACCCTCTTGTGATAAAAGCATCCTATAAACACAAACAAGAGATGACAATGCTTCAAACATTCGTATCAGTTCAACGTGTCTACAGCAAAACCAGCTAGAAAAGAAACCTCCTTGTCATTTAGTAAAATCGAAGGCGTGCTGACGTAGTTGTCACCTGAGAACTTCATAAAATACGCGTCAACTATTTCTTCCTTTTTTGTCTTGTTATTTGCTCTTTAATAAATTTGATTAATTCTGAAAAAGAATCACACTCGCACTGCATGCAGTGTACTGCAAGATGTCCTCCCGATTTGTTACGAACCGCTAGACGATGTTCACGCGCCCTTTCATGAAAACACCGCCCAGTCTGTCCAATGTACACGCGCCCGCACGTTAGCAGAATCTTGTAAACAACGTTAGAAGCACAACGACTGAGTGACGTGCTTCTTCGAGCATTGAGCACGCTTGTGTGTAGTCATCATAGGACAAGTTTTTGCCAGCTTGCATGGAGCGCAGAAAACAACATTGACATCGTACTTAATTGCTATTTTCTTAAGGTTATGCGACACCTTGTGTAAATAAGGTATCACCAATTGAACTTTCTTGATTCTCTAACTTTCTTTTCAATAACCGTCCCCTGCGTTTCCTTTACTTTTGATCTTTTGAAGGAGGTTTTCACACACGCTGGAAATCAAGCAGGCGAGGTAGCCTGCCCTATCTAAGCTTTCCACCCGAAGTTCAAAGCTAGTCGTCAAAGAGTGATGGCAGCTTTTTTGTCAGAGCAGCCTGAAGACAGGGAGAGCGCTTTATTAGCTTAGAATGAGCGCTATCAAAAGACAATGACTTCTTCTTGGACGCCGTTTGTGCAACCATGCCATGCGTGTTCATCTCTAAAAGTAAGCTGTAAGTCTAAAAACTGGATGCACTTGTCCCTGAAGCTCCCAGGTGAACTTCGATTCGTCCGACGTGGCATCAAACAATTTGTCCTTTGTAACTATATCCCCGAGTCATCATTAACAATAACCCAAAAATCGAATGCATATCTAAAAATCCTAAGCACATGCATCTCTTCCACGCGCATGTCCATGGACAGTAAAACAATATCAGGCAAAACTGGAACTACCGAGGAACCAATACAAATACCAGCTTTTCGCACATAAAACACATTAAAGTAGACGACCGTCGACCACAGATGAAATTCCAACCATGCTGAAAAGAAGTCACTATTGACACGTGTAGAATTTGGAAACTCACTTCTCCTGATGGAACTGATGAAAACTTATCCCTACACCAATCGATAATGCTGAATGCGCGTTCTGCAACCCTATCTGTATAACTTGCACTATTTCATTTAAACTCAGAACCAAAAAGTGAAAGCCGTTTACAACTCCCTGTAACGCCGAATTAGAGCGCAGCTCTTGAGGAGGAGGGGAAGGCACACGGGGGGGTCACGTGACCTCGGAGAGGGGGTCACGTGGCCTGGGGGTCACGTGACCTCGAGGAGGGGGGATTTTCCCCGCTAATTTTAGCGGGGAAAATTTTCCGCTAGATTTAGCGGGGAAAATTTCCCGCTAGATTTAGCGGGGAAAATTTTCCGCTAGATTTAGCGGGAAAATTTTCCGCTAGATTTAGCGAGGGAAAATTTCCCGCTAGATTTAGCGGGGAAAATTTTCTGCTAGATTTAGCGGGTAAAATTTTCCGCTAGATTTAGCAGGTAAAATTTCCCGCTAGATTTAGCGGGGAAAATTTCCCGCTAGATTTGGCAGGCGTTTGAGGAAAATTTCTCGCTAGATTTGGAGGAAAACTTCCCGCTAGATTTAGCGGGGAAAATTTCCCGTTAGATTTAGCGGGGAAAATTTTCCGCTAAATTTAGCGGGGAAAATTTTTCGCTGGATTTAGCGGGAAAAATTTTCCGCTAGATTTAGCGGGGGAAATTTTCCGCTAGATTTAGCGGGAAAATTTTTCCGCTAGATTTAGCGGGGAAAATTTTCCGCTAGATTTAGCGGGAAAATTTCCGCTACAGATTTAGCGGGAAATTTACCCATCATGCACCGCGCGGTTACGCCGACGCCGACGGCGACGGCGACGGCGACGGCGACGGCGACGCCGCTCAAGCCGGAAACGGAGCGCCTGGAGCTGCGCTCTAAAAAGAATCATCGCTTGCCACCCCACTCAGGTGATGCCGTAAAAATCGGCTAACCTGAACTATTCACGTGCTACCCTCAGAAACAATGACTCGTAGAGGGCATTCAGGTTTATGCGTCTTTCCTGTCAAAAACAACTCTAGAAATTTTTAACCGCCTTATTCGTTGCTTTTCTAACGCTATCTAGCTTCAATTCTTAAGCAGCCTGAGTGCTCCTGTTTTTTGTTGTTTAGAAAGAAGATTTTTCACCGGCACGAAACACTTTTCAATAGCGGCTGTAGCCTTGTACTGGAAAAGGCCCTCTGACAGCACGACAAAACCACCCTCTTTATCCGCCTTTACCACAGTCGGCCCGCTTTCTATTAAAGCGCTAGCCACTTTCTCGAAGGGATGCTTTTTTCTTTGGCCCCTGATTCACTGTGCGCCGCAGGCTTTCCACACCATCGCCGGTGGCTTCTCTCGGGCTTGGTCCCCCGCACGGTCAGCCACCCGAAGCTGAACTTCGGTCCCTTCTTCACAATTGCTTGTGGCAGGTTCGCACCTCCCAGAACGGTGACGTCGTAAGCAGCTCTGCGTTTTTTCTTAGCATCCATAGACAAGCGCATACTGGAAGGCCTTAATGAGATGCATGGGCTTAGGATTTTTAGATATGTATACCAGTTTTTTTCTATTTTTTTTATTGTGGATGATCATTTGGGGATATGTTTTAATCATGTTGTCAGAAAGGTCATAAAATTGTTTGATGCCATGTCGGACGGATTGAAGTTTACCTGGGAGCTTCCCAGGGTCAAGTGCACCCAGTTTCTAGACTTAACAGCTTACTTTTACAGATGAACACGTGTGCTGGTTGTACAAAGCGCGTTCAAGAAAGAAACTCTCGTTTTTTGATAGTGCTCATTCTAAGCTTGACAGCGCTCTCACCTGTCTTCAGGCTGCTCTGACAAAAAAGCTGCCATAACGCTGTGACGACTACCTTTGAACTTCTGGTAAAACGCTTAGACAGGGCGGGCTACCCCGCCTGCTTGATTCCCCAGCGTGTGTGAAAACCTCCTTTAAAATATCAAAAGTAAAAACAACGCAGGGGACGGTCATTGAAAAAAAAAGGTTAGAGAATCAGAAAGTTTAAGTGACACGTTATTTACACAAGGTGTCGCTCAACCTTAAGAAAATGGTATCTAAGTACGATGTCACTGTTGTTTTCTCCACTCTATGCAAGCTGGAAAAAGTTTGTCCTAGAAGGACTATGCACAAGCGTGCTCAATGCTCGACAAAGCACGTCACTCGGTCTTGTGCTTCTAACGTTGTTTACCAGATTCCGCTAATGTGCGGGCGCGTGTACATTGGACAGACTGGGCGGCGTTTTCAATGAACAGGGCGCGTGAACATCCTCAGGGGTTGGTAACGAATCGGGAGGACATCTTGCAGTGCACTGCATGCGGTGCGAGAGTGATCCCCTTTCAGAATCAACCAAATTTGTTAGAGCAAATAACAAGACTGAAAGGGACATAGTTGAAGCGTATTTTAGAAAGTCCTCAGGTGACAACTGCGTCAGCAGCTAGCCTCCGGTTTTACAAAATGACGAGGAGGTTTCCTTTCATAGCTGGTTTTAGTGTAGACACGTTAAATTGATTCGAATGTTTGAAGCATTGTTATCTGTTGTTTGTGTTAATAGGATACTTTTATCGCAGGAGGTTGGCAAGATTGACAAGGGTGCTCACGCGTGTGCTGGGTTTCGCTGCCTCGATTAAACCAGTTGAAAATTAGCTCCAACCCGTGTTTGATCTGTTTCTTCTTCGTCCGTGTTTTTTGCGCTTTTAAATCCTCCAGATAATAATGAACCAGACATGTACGTAACCCGTTGATAGTTACGAGTTGCTTCAACCTAGTCATTTTTTTTGGTAGCATATACCGTATATAGATGTTTTTTCTTTCTTTTTAGAAAAGGAACGAGTAGGGCATTTAGTTACTTTAAAGGGCAAGAAACAAGTAACGGTATTTCGTTAACGTTTTAATATTGACCAGAGTAGGCGGCGATTGCGACAAAGGCAGATAGGCTACCCGAAAAATAACTAATCGCTGAACACGTCAGTCGAGCTCTACAGCTGGGAATGTTCTTTACCCAGACAACACAATAGGGATCGTCAATTGAAATGACATTCTAAAACTTCCACATACACCAGATATTATTTTGTACGCAGATGACGCGAATGTAATTTTTCCTGATTCACACCTAATGAAGCTAGAAACTGTGTCAAATGAGTGGTTAAATAAGTTATCACTATGGTTACAGTCCAACAAACTTCAGTTGAACACTGGAAAGACAAAATATATTATTTTTAAGCCTGATAAATAGACCTATTAACTATCAAATGAACGTAAAGTTTGAAAGCACAATTATAGAGAACGTTAGGTCGCATAAATTGTTTGGTATTTGGTTCGATGAGAGTTTAACTTGGTCTCGACATGTGGAGCACCTTGATTCGTTCAAAGGTTTCCCGATCTATTGGCATTTTGCGTAGAGTTAGGCTACTCCTGCCTTATTGGCTAAAACGTCAGTTATGTATTGTTACACTACCATCTTAACTACTGTGTATTAATTTGGGAAGCAACAACAGCAACTAACCTTGACAAGTTGCTAATCCTACAGAAGAAACCTATCCAGTGCATAGATAATCTAAGATAGTTACGCCCATACTGCTGCTTTTTTTTTTCTGAAACACAATATTATTTCCATCCAACAACATTACTTAAAGAGTGGCTCTAGAAATTTACACAAGATATAAAAACAGCGAAGTTTCTATTTCTAGGAAATTACCCGCAGAAAACCACAACCTATAACATTACGTCATGAAAAATATGTTCAAGAAACAATTCGCACAAAATATGGGTCTCAACTTTTGAGTTACATAATTCTTGAATTTTTAGATAGATTGCCAGAAACGGTAGACTTTATTACTAACTGTCAATCGCCTCAAAATTTCGAAAACAAGATAAGGCTTTGCATATTAGGTCCTCAGCAATAATACGTCTCCCATCCTCATCCTTCTCGTCCTTCCTTTCTTTTTTTCTTTTCGCTTTCCCTTTGTTTTGCACGATTTATAGCACATATATCATCCCGCTTTATGTTCATGTATATATATATATATATGTATATGTATATATATGTCTATATTAGATGTTACAAGTGCACCATTCGTTGCATGTCTGTAATTATGTCTATTGTTGCTCTGCTGCTGTAGCGCTGTAACGGGGACTGGAGCAATTGTCAGGCGGCTTTGGTCGCCTTTTGCTCCAGCCTCTCAGACTTTCGGTTTAAATAAAGAAAGAAGCCTTCTAGAATCGAGTAACAAACCGAATGTAAACCCGGAGGTGGCCAACCCGGGGAGGCACAAAACACATTGTCAATTTCTGACTTTAGAAGCAGAGAGAACAAAGGAGAGAGGAATCCAAGATTCACCGGCTCTTGCTGAAGCACAACACTGCCGTTCCTTCGAGCGCGTCAGTAGAACGACTCTCCAGCGTCGGCGGAG
The DNA here is from genome assembly GCA_037355805.1 of Ixodes ricinus. Lineage (NCBI taxonomy): Eukaryota > Metazoa > Arthropoda > Arachnida > Ixodida > Ixodidae > Ixodes > Ixodes ricinus. The sequence goes on from JAZHYW010008283.1 coordinate 79,436, forward strand.
ATCTGTTCTCAAGAAAGCGGGGAAGCATAACCGATGAAAACTTCGAAAGGCAGCTACTGCTTGAGTGCAACGACTACTGAAAATAAAATAATAAGCCATGAAACCATGGGCGTCGGCAGGATTTTGTCTTGGGGGGGGGGGGGGGGGCAAACTGACAGCCCTTTTTGGGCGTGTGCGCTCAAAGTGAAAAGGGGTGGGGGGGGGTCCCACAGTAAAATACGAAAGAGCTATAATACAGCTTGGAAGACACACATATCTTTATGAAACAATTATTTCTAAAAGTACAATGCATCAGTAATTTCAGCGCAAAAAAAACATTTTTATAAATATGTACAGGCACAGTAAAACAAAAAAATTGGTCTATGTCGCGGCAAAATAACAAAACGACCCACTTAGTTTATAATACTCTCAGAGAATAAAAAGCCCAAGGATTTTATTGACAAGTATTGGCATCATAAATGTACCGTACATAATAAAATAGCAAGACAGTGCACGCAAGTCACACGCACTGTCTTGCTTGTGACTTGCAAGTCACAGCAATGAACAATACCTTTTATATCCATATTGAACAATATTTGACGTTTATACAAGTTTTCAAAAGCTACCCCAAGTTAGCCTCTGCTCAAATTTTAACTCTAATTTTGTGCACAAAATTGTCTTCGCCTGTAATATTAATTCGAAGCATTTCCCGGGTTGTGGTCCGTGGAAGACATCTGAAAGCTGCGTTAGCTGTGTTGGAAAGCTTAGCACGGCGGGGGCTACCGCCGGAGGGTTAGTTGCCATTGTAACTTACCGTATTTCCTCGACGCGGGTTCCCTTAGCTTTCCATGCTCGCTCTGTCTCATTTCAGAAATGGACTAAAATATTAGCCCGCTGGTTCTTATCTTTATATTGGTTGTTACATATCTCATCAAGCTTAGCTTTGCATGAATACTCCCACAGTTAAAGAGGAGTTTGACATACCTGTGAGAGTCGAATTGAGGGCAAAGCCCATGTCCAGCTGGCGCTTTAAAGCCTGAGGATGATCAGGAGTGACGGAGACAGCAGGTGCATCGATAGATTCCGGGTCATGACACAACTCTGAGGTCACATGCTTCTTCGTTGCACAAGATGGATTGTCATTATCACTGTCAGCTTTCCGTTTAAAAAAGCTTCTGATGTCCATTTTCACTCCTGACCCATATCAGCCCACGGTTATATAAAAAAGTGGGATTGGGTGCGAATGTAGCTTTTTCAAGCAACTGGCCCAGGAAGAGAGAGCCAGCAACAGCAAAGTGTGCCACCCTGTCACAGATATTCGAGTGTCATGCGTGTGAGTACATGGTGGTGCCAACGAGGACGGTCCGACACTCCTCTCCCGCGTGAGTTATGGCCCGGGAGAGTATCGTTGTCGACATGGTGCGAACAGAGTTTCGCAGAACTGCATTGTCCAAAAGAGGACGCCTGGCCCCGATTTTGACCCCCCTCTTCTCCTTTCCCATGACCGCAACATGCTACGGGCAAAGGAGAAGAAAAATCCAAAGGCACATATACAAAACAGAGCACTGGCGTGAGCAGTGGCGGTTGGTTTGGGGGGTCGAAACCCCCCCAAAATGCCGAAGCTACCCCCCTCCCCCTCCTCCTCCCCCCGGGGCCCTTCTCGCTCCACTCCTTACGCAGACGGAGCGAAGGGGGAGCGCGGACTATCTCCAACTCGTAGCTACGCCGATTTGTTCTGTTGGGCTTTTTTAAATTGACTTAAAACGAAAGAAACACACAAGAGGACGAAACAGAGGACACAGCTTTCGACTTTCAACGACAGATTTACTGGGGCAGCTAGCCGCTCAGAGCTCGACTTGGGGAGGCGATGGGGACAGGAGGAAGGGGATGAGGGAGATGTAAGAAACACAGGGAGACCGTTGCAGGGACGAACACAGCGGGCGGTCGGGATCTGTGTTGCCTCTCTCGTGGATGACACCTCGCGTCGCTTCGTGCCGTCGGGGGCGCGGCGGAGAGCGGGGCGGGGGGGGGGGGAGGCTCTGTTTTTGGGGCATTTTACTGACTTTCCCCCGAATGCCTGTGATTCCTCACAACACAGGACTCCGGTGTTCTCGAAAGTAAGTGTTCCTCCCTATGTTTTTTTTTTTTTTTGCCAGCTAGGCGCGGCTACGAAAGGAAAAACGAAAAGGGGAGACCTTTTTCGTTTTTGTGTTTATTGCTGAACGATCCAAGGAAACAAAAGTGCGTGGATTTTATTTTTAGGATAGCTTTCGGTTTCTCCTTCTGCTAGAAAGCTATTTCGCGACGCCATTCGATCCCCCGTACCCGAGAGAGCTGGTGAAGGGAGGGGGGGGGGGGTAGGCACTCTGGCTTGGGGGGGGGGCAAGTGCCCCTTTGCACCCCCTGCCGACGCCCATGCATGAAACAAAAGCAGTCGGGTGATTTCAGATAAGATCGACCAAAGGGTGGCTGGTCGACATTTTTAAATCAACTGATGTTTTTATATGCCATTGTCTAGTGTCTGGTATAAACGAATCCACACTTAGTTTTGACCAGAAAAAAAATTTGGGGACAGGAAAAATCGTAAGGCATGAAGAGGTGGACAGTTGCATTAACGCGCACTGATGGAGGGGGCACGTTTGAAAGTGAATAACTAAAACGATAACATTAGGAGAATTCTAATACTTTTTAGACGCAAACTATGGGTACAGCTTGCTTGTAATATAAAGTAATAATATTTATTTAAATTTTATTTATTTTTCTAAAAATTGCCAAACATGCCTGCTCGAACGACAAATGGCAAAATTTGGAGGCCTGTATCTCATGAAATAATTTAATCATTATCATATAATTTGCAGGTAGTATTCTACTTATATATGGCTATTATTTAAAAATAAATAAGGTATCTGAGTGATACGATAGTCGGGATATATTTAGGCAAACATGGGAAAAAATCAAACAACGAAAAATTCCGATGCAAATAAAAAAAAAACACCACCTTCGATTTTTTTTAAATTTGGGTACCCTGTCATACTCTATTTCGGCATTCATTTCTATTAAAAACATGTTGCATTATTTTATTGAGAAAGAAGACACAACTCCCCAAAGTAGGGTCCTTTTTCAAAGCCTACACTTAGCAGTGCCCTATACGAGAAGTGACTCTGAGTTCCAGTTTCAGGAAACTAACACACATCTTTCATATATTTTTATTCAGATGAGGTCACTGACAACTAGAGCAATCGGTCACACACTAAAAGTGAGGAGAAACTATATACAGCATTTTACATACAGCGTACAAAGAGGTATCATATTAGAGACTAGTGATTCGAGAAAAGATGATGCAGTGTGAAGTTTTACTTTCCGGTATAATTTATATTTAAAATAAAAGAAACAACTTTACTTCCACACACAAAAATAAAGATAGAATACTAAAATTGTTTAGGTTAGTTATGTATTTCCGGGGACAAACCATTTCAGGTGAGCGGTGCCACCGCGCCGGACTGTAAGAGCTTCGATACTCTCGGTGTACGAATGGATCGTGGCAAGCCGAGATATTTTATCCTGCGCGAGGATAACGTTTCGTGATTCTCATATGGTGATCAGATAAAGATTATAAGCTATCACCAAGTAAAATAGTAGGTTAAATACCCCGCGAAGAAAACTGTGATAAATAAGATGTCCCTGCATTCAAAATGAGCAGTCCTTGGGGCATCAAATTCGGCACTTTACACTAAGGCTTTCCTCGATGTACCCATTTAATAAAGTTTCTTCTAACCAGATCCGACTGTCCGTGCTACATATATGTCACAGGTTCCTTCTGTTGATGACTTGCACAGCCACCACGCGTGCCAAGACTGAATGCCAGGAAAGGCGCGCACCGTCAGCCACTCTTTTTTTTTTGTTGACGATACCGAACAAGCTCATTTTCGTCCAGATACGCAAGATGCACCCAGTTTCTCAAATAGAACGCTCACCATTGTCCTGGCCGTCTGAATTGCGTTTATTGAACGTTCTCTCAGGTTGTTCAGCGTGGCCTGGTGCTTCACGAGTCCGCCAACTCCGTCGCATGCATTTTCCCATGTCCAGATGCAGAAAATAACCACTGGGCTTGTGGGCAATCATTCTGTGCAAACTGGTGAAGCTGGTAGCGATTCTTAAAATGACTGGCGGCCCCGTCACTTACGTACGTCACGTGCGAGTATACCGCAACGTTGTCTTCAACCCACTCTTTCACTTTTTCTAGAGCCAAGCACGTGAGAGCGACGTCGTCACACAGGTCCTCACTGATGATAGCAACGCTGTTTGTAGATTTTCTTGTCGTCACTACACATGTAAATATCGTAACTTTTTTTTTCTTCAGTGGTATGCTTTAACTTTGTCAGGAAGCACGATGGTCCAGTTTTCAGCAAAGTCAAAATGAAAGACAATGCTCCCGCGTTGCATGCAGCTGCTTTTCATCGTAGATCGCTTTATCTTGCGTTTGTCGGATATGGTTGTGAAATATCCAACTTTCAACCGTTACTTGAACGACTTTTAAGAAAATCTCAAAATCCAATGTTCTTTTTTTTCTCACAAGGTTGCCGGACTTTTATGTTGTAAGCACAATCTCTTCATCCTCTGGGATATGAAGTTCCTCGAGTGTAAGAGACTGGCCTTTTGGGCAGTGATCACAGTCTCCTTAAAGACACAGACTTGTTAGTGGGTCGCACAGAAATGCTGAGTTCATTTCACCAGTGTTGAATGTTGAGCCTGTAACGTTCTCTGCAGCGGCAATACAAAGGTAATAATTGGCGCAGCGCACACAAACGCACACTTCCTGGTGTGGAATACATTTGACCCATCTAGGGCGCAAGGAATAAAGTTTCGTTAGCCCAACGCCGGAATCAGGATGCTTGTCTTTGTATACACGAAAGGCCTCTCGGATTGAGCGTGTCAGGAAGCGCTTTGGCACGAACGTTTTCTCCCCGTCGAGCATGACAGAGATCACGTCCTTCTGGTTGGGACTTTGGCGCGAACATTGTAGCTCGTCTTTCGTGAAGTACTCTAGGGCAGCAGACAGGTTCTCAGGGCTCACCTTGCACCTCGTGTAAGGATCCGGCTCATACCACACGCCATGCTTTTCCTTACCTAAAACGTAAACACTGTCGCCATGTTAACCTTTCCTAGGTTAACATGGCGACAGTGTTTACGCTCTATTGTATTTAGGCGGGGCTCGAGTATTTGGGGGTTCTGCTCTCTGTCGGTGTGCCTCTTTGTGCCTGATATTATCGCCCGCGAAGCCAGCGAGTGGGATGGCGACAGGCACGACTGCTCAGTAAACAGGCATCGGCGGCCATATTTTGCTGGTTGAAGCGAACCCCCTCATCCTTGACAGCGAGCGGGGAAATGCGAAAAAAGATTGTATCGGCCGTTTTGCCAGAACTAGCGACGAGTGTCGCCTGCTACTTCCGTCAACTATTGCGCCATAATCGTGATCTTCGCGAGGAAATGATTGTTGCTAGCCACAGAACACTATCACGCAGAAAGGGAATGCTTGAATATGTTTTTATTCTAGATATAAGTCAGGGATATATATATAAGAGAGAGAGAGATGGAGATAGAGGGTAAGAGAGAGGAGCATATAGTGCCGTAGGAAAATAAAGTAAACAAAGTTCCCAGTGGCCGATGGCTGCAGGATCTTTTCTCGGATCACTAGTTCGTAATATGATAGCTCTTTGTACACAGTAGTTTCTCCTCAATTTTAGTGTGTGAACGATTTCTATAGTTATCAATGGCCTCATCTGAATAAAAATATATAAAAGATGTGTGTTAGTTTCATGAAACTGGAACTCAGAGTCACTTCTTGTATAGGGCACTGCTAAGTGTAGGCTTTGAAAAAGGACCCTACTTTGGGGAGTTGTTTCTTCTTTCTCAATAAAATAATGCAACATGTTTTTAATAGAAATGAATGCCGAAATAGAGTATAACAGGGTACCCAAATTTTAAAAAAAATCGAAGGTGGTGTTTTGTTTTTTATTCGCATCGGAATGTTTTCGTTGTTTGATTTTTTTCTCCATGTTTGCCTAAATATATCCCGACTATCGTATCACTCAGATACCTTATTTATTTTTTAAATAATAGCCATATATAAGTAGAATACTATCTGCAAATTATATAATAATGATTAAATTATTTCATGAGATACAGGCCTCCAAATTTTGCCATTTGTCGTTCGAGCAGGCATGTTTGGCAATTTTTAGAAAAATAAATAAAATTTAAATAAATATTATTACTTTATATTACAAGCAAGCTGTACCCATAGTTTGCGTCTAAAAAGTATTAAAATTCTCCTAATGTTATCGTTTTAGTTATTCACTCTCAAACGTGCCCCCTCCATCAGTGCGCGTTAATGCAACTGTCCACCTCTTCATGCCTTACGATTTTTCCTGTCCCCAAATATTTTTTCTGGTCAAAACTAAGTTTGGATTCGTTTATACCAGACACTAGACAATAGCATATAAAAACATCAGTTGATTTAAAAATGTCGACCAGCCACCCTTTGGTCGATCTTATCTGAAATCACCCAGTTGTGTGTACTTGTTGTCAAATTAACGAGAAAGGTAACTCGTTAAATTTGAGGTAAAGTAACGCGTTTCTTTTGAGAATCGGTAACGAGTAACGTATTTAGTTACTTTTTGAGCAAGTAACGAGTAACAGTATTTGACTTTTTTGGGGTAACATGTGTATGTCTGTAATGAGCAAACTCGCCCAATCCAAAGTTTTAATTCACTAACATTAGGCAAACACACTGAGACGGTCCCTGTGTTCTTTTTGTATTATTATATTAACGCAGAAATAAAAACAGTTTCAAGTCGAAGAAAAAAAAACAGTAGGATAACCTTTTCTTCAACTGGGTTTACGGAGCATGCATGCAATCGGGCTGTGGAAAGCAGCATCTCGCTTGTGGCTCAGCTCCGCTCGAAATCATGACGAGAAACAGAGTACGGTGTTCAAAAAGAGCACCGCCCGAACAGGGACTCGAACCCTGGACCGTTAGGTTAAAAGCCTAACGCTCTACCGACTGAGCTATCCGGGCGCTTTGAAGGGCTTCTTGAGACTGTTATAATGGCTGTGATGTAGCAGCTGCCGACCTTGCAATCCGTTTGATCAGAAGCTGTGTTAAACCAAAAAAAAAATACAAAAATAAACGTGACTATGCAATTATTATTTATTTTTTTACTTTTTAAGTTTTGCTTATGTATTGAAGAAACAGTGCGCCCGTTCGTGAAACAGCTTTCCGTTTAGCTTACACGCGCCGACTTTCCGGCAAGCACGCGCGCGCTCGCAGACACACACACACACGCACACACATGCACAAACAGATGCACCTGCAGTGCCTGAGAGGTCAGGAAGTTGAGAAGGAGTCACTGAAATTCACAATCGTCGGCTTGTGGATCCATGAGGTAATATAAGGTTGTCTGTTTCCGGTGCTATGATGCAAAGTGGTCTGAGCTTTTGGAAGGGAAAGCACAATATCAACTCGCAACATTTCGTAATTATCACAATGAAAAAAATTGGGTTGTGTGTATGTTCATACAGCCTAGAGCTTCGTCTGCCTCAACGGGCGAGGAGTCTCCAGCTGTAGATGAGGAATTTAGCCAGTGCAGTACAAGCGCTAGCCTGGGGTCTTTAACGTGCATCACGCAGTAGTGATACACGACCGCACGCCAGTACGTTGCTCATCTAGATCGAAACGGGCAGGGCGGGAATTGAACCTTTTCACAACGAAGAAGCAGATTTTGAGCGATTGCATGTTGCCAGCTGCACACATATTTAATGGAAAACATCACTCCCTATCGGTGCTTGAACAGATCAGAAGGGCGTTGTTCGCGGGGGAAATCCTCTAAAAGGCAAAGCAAGACCTTCAAAATTTACGGGACTTTGAATCGAGGGACTTGATTATGAGCCTTCCTCGCTCGTTGGTCCGCTTCGGTGTTCCCAAGAACCTCAACATGCGAAAGTGTCCATTGGAACTGTACTATGAAGCTTTTGTCAAGAGGATTTTAAGTGGCGACTTTCATGACGTCATGAGAGGATCTTTAGTTTTCTGAGAGGATCTTTAGTTCGTGACGTCAAGATCGATGCACGTCACTTCATGACATCCCGTGACATCGTGACGGCAGGATGTCACGACTCACGTCAGGTCACGATTTGTCGCCTAAATTTAGCAGAAACCCTTTGAGCTGTCTACCAGCTCGAGCGTAACCTGTGTCGCTTTTCTCATTATAAACTCTGTGTTAACCGCCGCCCTATGCAGACGTGTTTTGTATTTTAATTTATTGTTTTCTCGCAACTTTTTTTTTTTCTATGCACGAAATGTTTTTTGACGAAACTCCCCTCGCCCCCAAATTCCAAATGCTTGTCCGTCCGGGAATTTCCCGCTAAATTTAGCGGGGCAATTTTCGTCACGTCACCTGACGCGACGGAACAAGTCACGTCACCTGACGCAACTTGTTTTTACTCATGAGGTGCCTGAGGCAGGATGTATCCGATTCTTGGATTTGATTTTAACTATTTGTCCAGGCCATGTTTGTTGGGGATATGTGAACCGCGTGCTGGAAAGCCACTGTTGCCATTCGAGTCTGCTCATTCAAAATTGTTAAGCGGGCGATTGGGGACTTGCTATACACATGCGCTGTGGAGGTCTTGTTATCACAAAAGTCAACGTAGCTTTGACAGGCAAACTGAACGCCTCGCAGACATATTTCGGGTAGTAATTCAATTACTGTAATTGAACTACTGTAATTTAATTACTTTTGTGGGTAATTCGTAGTTGTAATTAATTACTTTTGGCTAAAAGGAATTGTAATTGTAGTTTCATTACTCTAGCGTCAGTAATTGCAAAATTTCAGGTACAATTACAATTACTTTTGCAAAATTTTGCGGCGCCGACGGAACCTCTCTGAAAGCCTCGGGCGTGAAACACTCACACACAGACAGAAACACACACACGCACAACATAAATAGCGTCGCATTGTTTGTTGTTTTGTTGCTTACACTGAGGGCTTAACGACAATCCTCTTTGGAGCCTAACTCGACGGCGCCGCGTCGCGCCGTCTGCAGTGCGAGAAGAAAAGAATAGCGTAAACATGCCAAAATACTGAAAGAAAATAATTGAGCTTCAGCTTTCAGCCGAGGTTGGGAATTTTAATTGTCCATGAAGCTGTTTTTCTTCTTTTTGCCAGCTTTTTATGTCCTCTGTTCCAGTACTGTCGCATATATGAGTATCTTTGTATTAAGTTTATTTCCTGGTCGTTTTACTTCGTATATTATTTGCATAAGCACTTTGGAGACTAACCTCACACCTGTGAATATTTTCACCAACGATTCGGGAGCCCCGATTCGGTGCTTACATATTTCTGAGCCATTATAATTTCAACTCAATGTAAATAATTTACAATACCATGATGTTTGTATGGGAATGTCGTATTAGCGCATGTTGATTTTACTTTTATATTAACACTTGTAAAATATTCCTATATGACTAATTGTCACATTTTTATTTGCCTGGCTAACAAAAGTCTGTCAACCCAATTTTTCTTTAGCGATCTGGCGTCTTCCAGCATATGAAGTAATTTATTATTATTTATTAAAAATATAAGAACGTAATGCTTCATTGCCCCATACGGTCAAGTTCTATCATGAATTTAACGAAATTCATAAAAAGAAAGTACAATACGTGAACATCGCAGTAAGAAATGAACAAATACGTTGCATTCTGTACAATCTCGTTTAAAGTTATATGAACCAAAGTCGGGTCGCTCTCAGAAATAAGTAATTGTAAAGTAATTGCATTACTTTTAAAAGTATTTTGTAATTGTAATTAATTACTTTTTACGTAGTAGTAATTGTAATTGTAGTTCAACTACTTTTGAAGCAAAGTAATTGTAATTGTAATTAAATTACATTTTGGAAGCAATTTACCCATGTATGCTCGCAGATGCTGGATTTCTCCCACGTGTTAACAGCGGTCGCCTTGTGTGGTGTCGCAACTCTTTCCGAGTTGAATAAATATTATTAAAGATATCAAGAGCAGGCCTGTGACCAGTGAAGAAGAGGCCAACAACAGAAAGGGAAGGGAAAGAAGAAAGTTTGTTGACATTCCCATATGCACGGCTTGGCCCACAACATAAAACGCATTGTGGGCAGGTGTGACGTCGACGTTTTATTCTCTGCTCCGGACAAGTTGTTGAATTTGTGCAGAGCTGTTAACCACCCTTCGAGGGAGGCCACGGCTTGCAACACGAGGCACCTGGATCGCTTCGTTGCGTGTTCTGAGGGGGTTGTTTATTTCCTCCCTCTGACGTGTCACAAGCATTACGTTGGACAGACGGGCAGCTGTCTCAATGACAGGTTAAGAGAGCACGCTTACAGTGTCTCCACAACCGTGTCTGGTCATCTGGACATTCGTTGCCGTGACTAGTGGTTGCCTACTCGACTTCCAACGGTATGAGGTTGTTAAGCGTCATAGGGACCAGCTTACTCGTGAAATTCTGGAGGCTGTTGAGATAGCGAGGTTGGACGCTGCATGTGTAGGAAGCGGACCTTCAGGCAACGAGATGGATTTCTAGTTCCCTCACTTGCTTGTTTTTTAACACGTGTTCTGTACGGCTGTCGCATAGCGTTTTTTTTTTTTTTTTTTTTTGTTGGTGATGTATCACGGGGGGCTGTTTTCCTCCCTTTTCTTCTCTTGTTCGTGACAACGCAAGTACATGTTGCGATTTCGCGATCAACAAACTGAGTGGTAAGTCACCGCTGCGTCCGTTACTTCTTTGTCTCGTCCTGTCTTTTGCGCTGCTTTGAATTCCGAAGTTTAGTTTAGATTTTTACAGCGGAACTGTTAAGGGCTGGTTTCCCGAGGATCCTGTCCGGTACCAAAGAAATGTCGACACCCGTGGTCGACACAACACTCTGGTTGTCACAGTCACTCATAGATGGCGGTAGCCGTCCAGAGTAAGATGGAGTATAGACACAAAGTAGAGACAGCCACTATGAAATTAAGAGGAAAGTTTTTAGGTTATGAGTGGAGTTATGGAAGAGCAAGTCTCAGTTAAGAAGAAAGTTAAGGCCACAGAAAGAGATCGGCGGCTAGAGGGAATGCAGACAAAGACGGCTCTGGAAAGCTATAGATTAAACAAAACAGTTATTGCCAAAGAAAGCATTTATGACAATTCTACGGGAAGCTCATTGTTGTTTGAGGCAAGGACAGGTGTTTTGCGAACCAGAACATACAGAGCGAAATACCAGTAAATGGATACAGTGTGCGCTGCTTGGGGAGAGGAGGACGAGACGGCTGAGCACTTGATACTCTACTGTAGCAGGGCTTCACCCTATGCCTACCGAAGACAACATAGATTTAATGTCATTGGGTTCTAGAGACAGCGAAAAAAGGTATATTTCAAGACAGTAGCTATTACCAAAGCAAAGATTAAGTGAATGGTGGCAGAAAGCGAGAGAAAACTAGGTATTTTCCTATTAACTGATGGCAAGGGGGTTTTATAGCCTCACTTTCTTTTCAGTGCGGAGTGAATATAGTTTTCACATTTAAATATTCTCAAAATGCTATAGGTGGCGTAAGCTACCACCCTATCCAAAGGGCTCAACCGGATTCATCCACCCCATCCATTCATCGTTGTGTTTGCCGGTTGTCTGTTTGCCGCCGTCTCTCACAGATCGTGGCAACCTTTCCAGCATCGGCAACCAGACAATCACTTGCTTCCGTCGCTCATAGATGGCGTCAACATTTCTTCGGGGGAAGAAGAGCGGGAACCACCACTCAGTTGGGAAACTGCCATAGAGCCTGCTTTAAAAAAGTGGCTCCGATGCGTACTCGAGAACCGAGCTAATGGCGATCCGCAACGCCGCCATTTCTCCCGGAGCGTCCACTCTGGGAACTGCACGGCTGCATGTCGAGTCGGGCCAGGGCCGGTGGCGCCATCTCGCAGAACCATCTCGCAGTAGCTATGTAAAGCAACTTTCATGTCTCAACTTGTGGCTAAAGGGTGGCGCTTTTATAGTATTTAGTTCGGTCTCGGTGGACGCCAGCGGCCCAGGTTTCAAGGGTGAGTTTCCCAACTGAGGGTTTTAGTAACGTTAGCGTGAACGGAACGAGCGGCGATGTGCGCAGCAGCGCGAATGGTTCCACAACCGCCGCGAGGCCGCCACCACTGCGTCGAGCGCTTCAGATGCCCTTGCGAAAGAAGAGCAGATCGCTCGCCTGAAAAGCCACCGCCGAGAACAGAAGCTACAGCTCCGCTGCTATTCCTTCTTCACCAAAATAAAAAAAAGACTTTTTTTTTGTCTGTGTGTATAACGAGCGGCTTAATTACGGAACGATCGGGATGTTATATTAAAGGTTGTGAATGAAAACATTGCCTCCTTGATGTTTCAAGAAACATCAACCTGTTAACTGCAGATTTTGACGCCGCATTCAGCTCCTTTTTTATATATATCACGTAAAATAAATCATGACAAGCAGCGGTGCCGCATTCTGTAATGTTTGGCACAACCAGCAAACGTTACGTGTAATCAATTAACTGGCGTACTTAAAAAATATATATATATATATATATATATATATATATATATATATATTTTGCATTGAGCACAATTGCATAACTATTGTTTTAGGAAAATGCGTGTCGAACCGCGACGCTGCCTGCAAGTAAGATTATATTTTTTTGACCGCCACCTTCGATCGCTCCGGAGACGTCAAAGTAATTTCAAGAATATTTTGACGGGGGACGTGAAAATGTTTCTGAGAATATTTTCACGTTTTCAGGAAGTGACGTCACGGATGTATAAATAATATTCAAAATTATTGTGAAAGTGGACTTCGAAATAGTCTGACGCCACAACAAGGTGGCGGGCCAGTAAAGTTGCAGGCTAGGATTAAAAAGTATTTAAAAATTTTCGGGAAATTCACTTGTTGCTCTGGGACAGTGGTTCTCAAACGGGGGTCCACGGACCCTTTGGGGTCCGCGAAGGCAATCTAGGGGTCCCGCGAAGCCCTGCCTCATCAGTCAAGTCTAGCAGTAAAAGTTGTCTTTTCTCAGGTGAGTTAGAGGTCTACTTCACACTAGCCCTTAGTTATATTTATTTATTAAATCATCATTATATTTAACTATACCTTTCCTCCCCTCACCACGAACGGGGTCCTCCATCATATCTGCCAGTCCACAAGGGGTCCGCGAAACATCGATGGCTGAGAACCACTGCTCTAGGCTGTGGAAGACCCAGTTCTTTGAGGGGTTGCAGAACTGTTTTACTCAGAAAGAAACTAAAGAGTCACTGAAAGTAAAAAAAAAAGAAGCAAGAAAAATACGCTCACAAAAAAAAAAAAGAGAAGATGATAAAGTGACGAATGTATGATAGACGAGCCTACACCAGGGGCGGATTTAGGCGTCAGGCCTGTGTGTTGGGGGGGGGAGGCATTCGGCTGGCGGGTTGGGGGGAGGGGGATGTCTGCTGAGATATGATGTTACGATCGAAACGTTTCCCATATCTATTTTATTGAGACAATGTTTGCTATATCTCTGGCGTATATTAATGATTTTATTAAAACGAAGTTGAGTTTGGGAAGCTTAGGGGGAAGAGGCTAAATTCCTAAGGCAACTTTAAAAATTTAGAAGCTCCCCCCCCCCCACCTAAGGTTCGTCCCTGGCCCGCATCCCCGCGCGCCCGAAGAAGACTCGAATAAACGCCGCACAAACTCGGAGCAGCAGCTTTTCCGGCGACCGTTCAACTTGCAGCGCCTCAAGTGGCAAGCCAACAGGATGTCAACCGATCCCAGGATTCCTCGGGCTCAAGTGGCAGGCGTGTGAAAATGGCGTCCGACTACGATGAGCCGATATCCGACCAAGAAAAGGTAACGTTTTCACCGCTTTTTACGTTCTCCCGCCACGAACGGGCCCAGCGGAAACCAAAAGCATGATTCGGCCACGCAGTCAGTCCGAAACGTAACACCGGTCACCGCATAAACGTCGCACACCGAACTTTTGACAGCGGTGTGTGTATGTGTGACTTTGCCCGATCGCTTCGGGAACTAGGGGGAGGACCGGCGCTGTTCGCTTCAAACGACACGATATTTTACCGTCCATCCCAAATTATCCGCTGATCCGACTCGAAATCGGGGTCAATCTTGTTACGTAGCCCGCAGGCTTCGTCCAAAGTCCGCGAACTAAGTTTGACGACTCAGAATTAGGCTTACAAGAAAAAAATAACGTATCCTACCCCTCCCCTTACGTGATTCGCCATTTGAGCGTGCGGTTTTGCTTTTCTAGTTGAAATTCACAGAAATTTGACGAAACCCAGATCACGAGCTGTTCAATTAGCAATGTCAAAAACGGCACACGCCCCGCCAACGCTTAAAAAAATTCTGGGCGAAGCATTCCAGCGACCGGCTTGCGCGTTGCAGCTTCGAGTGGGTGGGGTAAGGGGGGAGGGGGGGAATCTATTTTTTCCGTTCTGTGTTTGTTCTCCCGTGCTCTCTTATCTATTTCCTGCAAGCTAGAAAATTTCGAAGTCTCCGTTCGTGTGCCCCCGATGTCAGGCACGATATCGGGAGCGCGCGGCAGCGCCTCCAGCGGTACGGCCAGAACCGCTGGCGACATCCCAATGACGAAAAACAAGTCAAAACAAATTTAACACGGGCGGTTGCGAGGTCGCATACTCGGCGGCACTTACGAGCCGCTATTCTTCGCGACCTTTGGAGCGTAACTACGTGTGCTGGGGTGTGCTTACATTCCGCGACCGCAGAGCGTTTCATTGGGGACCATATACAGGCGGTGGTTGTGCTGAGGGTTGTTGTGAAACGAGACGGCTGCAGGCTTTTGCGCCTCCTCATTTATATGTATATATATATATTTGGTTCTTTTAATAAGCGGTGAACGTCAGTTGCGATGAGTGTGTGCGTCACGCGAGTGCGTGTGCTCCGAGATTTGACGGCAGCGGAATGCGCCGGGAGAGAAAATTCGGATCTCAGGTTGCTTGGCGGCTAGATAAAAGGAAGTAAAGAAGACAAAACGGACGTGTCGGTGGCGATGTCGGAAGGCTAAGGGGTCAAACGTGATCGCCGTGACCTACTGCTGACTGACAGTGACTCGGGGAGTGGGCCTAGGCCCTCGTTTTGATGGAAAGCGTGGAGGGACTCCAGGCGCGAAATCTGTCGCGTGGGAAGGGCGCGAGACCGGGCTTACTGGGGTGTGATCGAAGTACACTTTTTCTTGGTGTGCGTTCGCAGAGTGTGTGTCTGTGTGTCTGTTCATGTGTGGATTGATGTGTGTGACAGAAAGAGCCCTACTTTGTTTTACAAACAGATGCCGGGGTTTTGAAGAGTCAGTTATGTCGAGTGCTTCTGAGTCATAAGCTGACGTTGAGTGACATTGTACGTGGTGAAATAAATTTCTGGTTTCTGCGAGACCTGTCAGAAACATGTTGAATGCAGGGTTTGGCACAAGGTGGGAATAGCAGTATGTACGGGCTATTTTGGAAAAATAGTTATTACTAAGTCGTCAATGGGAACAGAAATTTACTGGTGTTGAGGCATGGCATTATCCGCTGCTCCTCTGGCTGAAGGTGGTCGTTGAGACATGAAGACATCCGCTGTATACAAATTGTCCTGAAACCTTTTTGCTGTCGGTCGTAATGTCCCGGGACCTGGTGTTTTAGCTGAGTTTAGTGGGTGTCCCTTCCATATTGACTATTGAATGTCTAGTTAAATAGCAAAAGTAACTCAGTGTAGCATTGTCTCTGTGTAGCATCGATTGCCGTGGTTGTTGCATTCAAAGCAAGTGGAGTGATTTGGAGAGATTGCTCGCTATTGATGAGTCCAACCAGGTGTCCCATCTGTGGCTAATGCCAATTTTTACTGCATCATAGGGGCCATTCAATGACTGCAAAACATTGAACACAAAACAGCCACAGCTCTCAGTTAGCTGCCGCTGCGACTTGTTAGGCCACACTACAGTCGGTGGAAGCTCCTCCCACCCCTTTCCACTTTAGTAGTGCGAACGCTGGAGAGAAGATGACTCCTCTCCACCGTTCGCTCCGCTGAAGTGGAAAGAGGTGGGAAGGAGCTTCCACTTCGTTCTTGACCTGTCACCGACTATAGGTGATTTTGGTTTTGCCGTCTCCTCCGTTACCTTTCCATCAAGTGTAGCTAATGCACACAGCCCCCTCCCCCCCCCCCCCACACACACACACATACATACAATAGCTTGATTTCGTGATTTTGGGTAAATACCACCAAACCCCCAAAATTAACCCCCAAGTCAATTTTGTCAAGATCAGGCTAAACCAATAAGAAAAACCCAAGCTTTACGGAAAGAAATCATTATTTACAGCTTCGTTTTGTGGTGGCTCAGAATACCAACCTGCAGGACTGTCCATAATGCTGCCTTTTCCTTGGAGAATCGCAGTGCTTACCTACGTTTCCTTTTCTTATCGGTAGCAGGAGGTTTTTCAAGTATTCGGGTGACAGATATGTTTTCCTAACGAGTTGGAGAATCCCATGCCAATGTCCTGTTCTCTTTAAAAAAAAAAATTTAGAAAAAAAAAACGAGTTAGGGGTGAATTTTGAGGGTATTTTTATCCCTGACTATCATGTTCATTTTCTCTAAAGATGTAACTAAACGCGAGAAAACACGAAAAATCTCCGACCAGTCGTGATGTCCTAAAAGGATCTTTCGGCCACCAAGCTCGTGTCGCTTGTGTGGGCAGCGTGCACAATTGCAAGCTTGCCAGGTACATTCCTCTGCACTGACGCCAGTCGTGACGTCTTTTCTGACCTTATTGGAAATAGCAAGAGTGCACGTGCATACCTTTGATAGGCACTGAAGGTGCGCGGCAGTGGTGATTTCAGAAACTCCTTTTATGATGCAACACTCATGGAATTTGGGGCTTCAGCGGTACTTTGAAAATAATTTTCTGCAGCCTCTGCACCAAATTGATAAATAATCTCAATATTTGATATCTTGAAGGCCAACTGAATTCAATCTAAGTGTATTTACCAAAAAAAAAAAAAGCTATTTTTTTGTAATTACTTTGACGAACATGGATTTTTTTGTCCGATATCGACACTGAATTTGTGGTATAAAATAAGCCTTGGAAACATGAAACCTTAGTTATAACTAGAGTTCTATGTTTGCAAGGTTTGTTTTTTGTCAAATTCATTTGTTTGTTTTTTCTCCACAGACTCGGTATTTTTCGGTGTTGGACAAAAAATCGGCCCTCGTCGGGGCTTACATTGGATATAGTGGGACATGGGCGTCGGCTTCCTAAACTTCCACGGAACATGCGTGGGGCTCTTATGAAACGTTACGATGCTGATATGAGAAGGAAGTGTGAGAGACGTTTTAGCATATACCGTAGATTACCGCGCATCCGCCCATTCCACATGAAGCGGCCATTACCAAATTTGTGAGATCTGAGAAAATACGCACAGTACATTTATACGTAAAATTGGTGACCGGACAAGCGCCCATCCCCCATTTTTTTGCGATTATCTCCAAAGATTGAGTGAGCGCTTGCCCGGTATTTTACGGTATGCTGATTTTTGCCAGAATTTAATGGGAAATTTATTTACAGGCTAAATCAGCTACCGAGTGTAAAAGAGGGAGGGAAAGAGAAGCTTTATCTCAACTGAACTGTTGCGCTAGACTTCATTTTTCAGCACTTATTTAAATGCCCATTGTACATTGTACCTACTCTGACCTGAGCCTTATTTTTAAAGAAGGTGATGTGTTCTTTGTCTTGTAGGTAAACGTTTGGCAGCCCTCTGCCTGGTTAGGAATGGACATTAAGCAAAAATAGGACTCTAATCAAAGCTTAATAAACAGTAAATAGTTGCTGTTATATTAAACTTTTGGTTAGAGTCCTTTTTTTTGCTTAATGTTCTTTTGTGTCCTACCTATTCTTACTACAAAAGATAATAAGTAATATGCTTCAGTATCAAAGGGGAACCCTCAATCATTATCAGATATGAACTCATCTAGCGGCAGCAATCACATTTTTATGTTCAAGTGACTGGCAAAAACGTCAGTCACTCCTCCAAACCAATATTTTGCCTGCTGCTACAAAACCTGCTACAAAAGGTACAATGCCGCTTCCATCAGTTTATAATTCACATGCCAATTTTTGTTATTAGAAGTTCTACATATAAAATGTTATTGATGTCCATAATCAAATACAGAAGCTTTGTATTTTATCTGAATTAAAAATTGCAGTTTTATTTGAACCTTTAGAATTCAAACATAACATCAGATGGGTGCTCTAAATTATTTTATTTTAATATTATTTCAGTGGAATATACTATTTGCTTTACCCTTGATTCGGTATCAAAAATAACAATGAACTGCGGTTCATACTGTCCTTCATCAATGAGCATTTCCATGTTTGGTGCTTCTATGCACAACTAGGCAGCTTGTTCATTGTTCAAGGGAATCAAACCTGCCATGCAACACATGTTAACGAAAGGTTTCACTAAGTTGACATTGTACTTTCATTTTGACGTGCCAACACACAATCTTAACATTTGCAGTCAGAGGGATGAAAATGAACTGTGTACTTACGCTGCAAAAGGTATTTTCTTCTGCTCCGAAATGGACTATCGAGCTACTCCAAGAGGTGCTCAAATATGACTCGAACCAATCGCGATCATTCTGCATTGCACAGAGTGGAGAGGAGGTGGCGACAGTATGCAATAGCGCCTGAACGTTTCAGTGCTGAACTAAACTGAAGGTTTTTGCAGTATTTGCGAGGTCAAATCTTCGCACTGTTATAAGAAATGGCCAATTAGAACATCGTCAGAATCACTTCGAGCTTGTGGTGAAATACGTACAGAATAAAAAATTATGCACAGACACCCGATAGGTGTCACCAGTGTGTTATCTTGTTGTAAGCAGTCCTGTTTTACGCACTAATAGAACATTTAGTGACTGAGCAGTCATAAGCTATTGTAGTGCAGACGGTCACACTCATACGCAAATGTCTGGGTCAGGCTTTACTTTTGGCCTCTCTTCGGCAGATACAAGCTCTTTGCCGAGCAAAATAACATCGGGGTCAGTGCTCTTCGCAAATTCCGGCGGAGCAGTAGGAGTTCGCGGCATTCCAAGGCTTTTGTAACCCTTGGTTCTCTCTTTCTGTCCGTTTCTCTCCCGACAGGTGCGCATAGTGTCTGACTTCATCCTACTAGCCCCGCCCGGCGAGTTCAACGAAGTGTTCAACGACGTCCGTCTGCTGCTAAATAATGACACGCTACTCAAGGAAGGGGCATCTAGGTAATCTCGGCGGCTGCTCTACCATCCATGATAGGTAGAGTGAGGAAATCGAAACTCTGCACTGAGTAATGGAAAGAGCGTGTAGGTTAGTTGCCCAGGCGGCCACAGAAGACTAGCATGTCGTGTGCACGTTTAGCTTTCTATGCTCACCATTGTAGGTGGTAGCACCTGTTCCACCAGCTCATTGGCTGTTTAATTGATTCCTCACTAAACAGGCGAGAAATCGTCCATTTGGTGCTCAATCAGTGTCACCCGGAATACTGCTGTCGCACGTTTCAGCCGCAAAACCGAGCTATAGTGTTTGTCCCCTGAAAGGTAGATGCATGTACTCTGTGAGGCATTAGGACATCTGTTGCATAAGAATAGACAAAGAAAACTTCAATCAGAGCTAGTGACTTACGTGCACCTTTCAGCTTTTTCATCAAATTGATTGAACATATTCTCTTTCAGTGCATTTGCGCAATACAACAAGGACCAGTTGACCCGCGGTGGATTTAGAGGGCTCTGACAGCAAGGTGAGTTGAACACGCATCCTCCTGGATCTCTTTTACCAACCTCTCAAAACCCCTTCCTCCTCCCAACATTTCAGTTCACAAGCTTCTAAACTTTACACCGGCTGACCCGGGTGTAGTCCGAAAACAACCTGTTCCCATTCGGACCCATCCCGTTTCGTCCCATTCCCGAAACAGCCTTTTCGTTTGAACCCGTCCTGTTGCAACCGATACCCGAAAGACCCTTTGCGTTTGAACCAGTCCATTTTCAACCCCTATTGTAAAAGACCCTGCACATCACAACCTCTTCGCCAAAAATTCTAATTGTTCTAACCCTGGTTTGCGCACCTCTTCTGCTTAGAGGGATACTACAACAAAATATTGATGCTTATTTCTTTGTCTATTCAGTGTTCAAGGGAGCATTATCACATCAGACACAGCAATCTTTCGTTGACAATGACACGAAAGAGGAATATCAAAACAAATTAAACGATTAGCAAAGAGCACCTGGTGGATGTCGCTAACGCCTCGTTTGTAATACCCGTCTAGGAACCTTGATAGGTAGTGACAGTAACTGTCTCGGCTTTGGCCACGATGAGAGAAGAGCTGGAGGAACTCCCTCTCCTTGAGACTCTTTTGTGTGTTCCAGGAGTCGCTATTGTCCCTCTACAAAATTATAGAAGATTAACCCTTCACTCAAAATTCATACAAAGACAGCTTTAAGGTTACTTGTGGTGGCCGGATCACTGGTGTGCTTCGGCTGCTTTTAGTGGATGCTACGAGCCACCGGGGCCTATCCAAGGCCGTCTGAATGTCACGTGACCTTGGAGAGGGGGCACAGCGACGCGCGGAAAGCGTATGACGGGCTACGTCAACATAGCGGGATTGGCTGGGGTAGTTTGCAGCGTACGTCACGATTGCAGCGGATGTGACGTGCTTTCCGCTGGCTGCTCTCTGAACATTTGCCAGAGTGGGCCGTTTATGACGAAAATTAGTCATCGGGCTCAAAATAGAAACGTGCGATTGTCATTTACGGATATTGTGGATCATATTCAGCCTATTCGTGAACACGACAGGTATATCTCAAATTTTGTTGAAGTATTCGTTTAAGGGGTGACACCACCTTAAAGTGTTGACTTTTAAACCAGTTGCTCAGTCTTGATGAAATTTGGAGTGTCTATTCATCTCGTTGCCTAAATGCACTCTATGAAATTTCATCTCTGTAGGACTATTTTCCGATAAGCTACATGGGGAAGTACACCGCTATTGATATAAGTCACCCCAGTTGGCAAGGAAATCTATCATATAAAATTGCTGGAGAATATTGAGCATTTCTTAGCTTCAGCCTTAACTAGAACATATGGTGGAGGGGCTATCTATTTTTTACCTTAAAATCCTTGTTTTTTCGGTGCAAAATGTCAATTTGAAAAGCATTCCACATAATGGGGCACTTTCTCCTCATCAAAACTCTACTTTTTGGCAATAAGAACTTTATTTAAATAGAAAAATAAATGTCTAGCCCCCTTCCTCATTAAATTACAGTCCAGAAACATCCACAGCAAAGAATGCATTCAGCAATTCATTGAAATGATAGATTTCCTAAAACGAAAATTGTTGCAAAAAAGTGAAACTGAGAAAAGCCTGTTTAAAGTTTCCACACAACTACATTTGCTTTTACTGGTGGTGGTGGCAACTAAAAGGCACCAAGAGCGTAGATAGTGCCTTCTGCTTACACCCAATCTCCAGCATGGCTTTGCTGAGTGAGCCAGAGCTTAAAACACTTTCTTTGAGTGTCATTTTGTTGTCAGTATCTGGACATTGATTGTGAAATGAGTGAGGAATTGGGTATGCTTGCAATACACGAACCAACATCCTCAAGTATGGGCAGGGTAAGCATCATCGAAATACAAAGCAGACAAACCCACGTGACCTTCTATAAATAAATGCTGGTTTTAGTCAGTTTTGTGTTCAATCAAGCTTGTGGGCTTTTCGATTCTTGGCCATATGGATAGCCTCTTCTACGTGAAAGCTGGACTTCTATGGTGTTCTTGCTCAAATAAAGTTTACTCTCGAGCAAAGATATTTAACGTACTGTAACTGTGAAGAAATTTTCTTTCCAACAAGAGTATGATTATCATTCTAGGGCATACCGGTGCAAAGCTACAGCAGTTTGAAAATAGGAAACAGAGTTTTCACATTTCAAAAACACGTGATTTTGCATTGTTGGCGGACCGAAAATGTTTTATTTCTCCGTAAATACTTCAGATATTGCAATAAAAATTTGCAGGAGTATACACTATTAGTTGTAGAACCACAATACACAAAAAAAGGAAAATTTGTTTTAATGCGAATAGCATTCTTTGGATACTTCACACACTTTTCGTCTATCTATGTATCTATCTGGCTATCTAACCTCTTACGCCGCGGGTCGATAAATAAATAAAAAGACCGGCGCCGGCTGGGATTCGAACCGTTGACCCTTTGATCAGCAGGCAGACGCGCTAACCACAGAGCTATGAAGGCAGTCATTCAACGCATTTAAACGGTTGTTTATATCTTTACCATAGGACGCGCTTACAGCGCTGTCACAGACCGGCGCACGCGTCCCATGCACGAGGGCTCATTCCGTCTGCAGGCTGAGCACGGCCGCTAGCTCACCCTCTCCCGCGCTCGGGAGAGGGTGATGTAGCGGCCGTGCTCAGCCTCACGAGAGCGGAATGAGCCCTCGTGCATGGAACGCGCGCGCACCGGTAGCTGTGACAGCGTTGTAAAGCGCGTCCTATGGTAAAGATATAAACAACCGTTTAGAGTACCGTTGGTTGAGACTAGCTGAGACGCCAGAAAGTCTGGTCGGTACCATTTTGAGTGTTTGTGCGTATGGCGCGTGCTTTGCTCGCCTTCCTAAGTGACACAAACGCACGTGCTGGGCTGCGGAGATCGTGCGCAGGGCTGTGAAAGTGTCAACAAATTTAGAATCGCCTCAAGAGTGGGCTGGCGTATCTAGAGTGTGCCGGCCACCTGACGAACGCGCATAACTCCGCACCGTTTGATGCTATTCGCATTAACGTAGATAATCATTCCCAAAGGATGGGTTCTGCTGATTTTTTTTCTCTAAAAATTGCAATTTCAAGGTGGTGTCCCCCATTAAGGGGGTACACCACCTAGGAGGGTCAACTTTTGAACCCTTGGCTTAAAATTAATTAAATTTACAGGGTAGGCTGGTGGTCACGCTAGAGGGTGCATAACAAAATTTCAGGTCTGTCGGGTAAATGAGAAGGAAATTAGAACAGCTTCTATCAGCAACACGTCCACATTGTTTAGTAAACCTATCGTCAGAAAACTATAACAATATTCAAGATTTGTATTCGCTAGATATGTAGCAGAATGCCTAGGGGGTGCGGCTATGGAAAGGTTTTTGTAAGAAGTCAGTTATTTCTATAAATTTTCTCTTCTGCAAAATTGGTGAACTTTTTGGTCTTCTGTGTCTTCGACAAAATGTCAAAATTTTTTATAAAAGACATCTGTAAAGTGACAAAAGCATTCCATAGCCGCATTCCTTATTAAATTTCAGTCAGGAAAAGTGAAGAACGAGCCTTCCTTGTATTGCCATTATTAAACGATAGGCTGACTAAAATGGAATTTATACCAAAAAGTGGAACGGAGAAAAATGCGTTCAAAGTGCTCCAAACCCTACCTTTTCTTTAGCTTCAGTGGACAGAAAATAATTTATTAAAAATTAACTATGCAGTCTAAACTAATGAAACTTTCTGGGAATACTCTAGATGTTGTTGGATGTATTTATGTAATTTTTCAAAATCATCTTTTTTTGCAGAAATTTTTTTTCTGGGTAGTGTCTCCCCTTAAGAATATATGTTCTGAAATATTTTTGCATGCCAACGTATTCTAAAAATATGCACCTCTTTCAGGTGACCTTCGAAGTAGCATATTATTCTTACTTCAACCACTCAGTGTTTTTGTTTTGTTTTTATTTCAAGGTGATCCCCATAACATGCATCCGCGAAACTGTCTATGTACACTCTGCGACACCGTTACTGCAATGACGACCTTGTCGCTTTTTTCTTTTTAATTTTACTTTGTAATATTATTAGCAGGCAACAAATTTTAGGGCTTAGGGTAGCGGCTCAGATGAGCACTTCCAAAGACGGTAATAGTTTTTATGGCAGCCTTTTAATTCTATGAGATAAACTGCAACACCACCGATCGCTTGTTCGCATTAAAAGTGTCACGCTCACGTACAATAATGAAGTCTTACGTACACAAGCACATTGGGTAAGCTAAAATTAGCGTCGCCATCGCGACAATATTTTTAGGGTACCCAAAGTGTTTGCGTACGTTATTCTTAAACCTCGTACAGGTGATCTTGATATTTTGGAGAGCGATGAATCAGACAGGGTGACAGGCATATGGTTGCGACTTTATTTTCTTTTACATTCTCAAACACTGAACACTCGCGCACACAGGAAAACATCATAGACCTGAAAATGCCTTCGCCTTGTTGAGAAAGTTCAACAGGGAAATCGTGCTATCCGGTCGGTGACGCTCCAGTTCTGATAGTTTACACTCCTTGCTGACCCACTTGTGCCCCCTGGCCCGCACCCAACTGATAATGAACGATGGCCGAAGGGGGAAGGCTGTTTCGGGATAGGGCGAAATGGGAAAGGATGAATTGAAGGTCATTTTTGAGCCGGGTTGAAATGGGAAGGTACAAACGGGTAGGTTGAATTGGGAATGGGTCGAAACGGGAACCACCCGGTGACCCACGTGGCATCCCGGCGTTTTTACGGAGCTCTAGGTTGCAGCATTTCGTTTTATTTTTTCCGGTTTCCGAAGCTAGCGTCATTCGAGCTCCGGAAAGCCTGCCTAAATGGATTATCCATCACCGAAAGATAATCCCTTTCTCGTTTGTTTCGTTGAGGCGGAGGGGTGGGGGAAAACAGGGAGGAAAAAGGGAGCCTCTTTATGCACAATCGGCAAAAACTTGCATGTGTAAAATGAAGCTGAGATCAGTTTTGTGCTTAATAAATGCAAATTGCTTACCCCAAGAACTTGTTAGCCAAATTTGAAAAACATTGTTTCGCGGTGTCAATTAAAGAGACCCTGAATTCCCGAGAAAAATTCTTAAGCTGCCTTGGATGGGCCTCATATCTAATAAAATGCAACTGCTCACCACAAAAAAAAAAAAAATAAAGTGAATTTTGTGTTTTGACATGCAAATTAGACGGAGTTGTAACTGCAGCGTGCTGACCATCCCCTTCGCCTCTTTCTCCCATGCTTTTCTTCGGCATGCGGAAACCGAAGGCGTGGTACAGAGTAGGTGTACCTCTCTTGCACGCTCTCAACCAATCGGAGGCTCGCAAAATTACTTCTATTTTGCCGTCACTTTGATGTTGGCCAAAACGTCAAAGGGCAAAACATGCGTCAACTTTAAGCAGGCTAGCGGACGAAATTTTTCCAAACTTAAAATGTGTGTTATATCATAAATATTGCGCTGATTTACTTGTTTGTTTCTTCTGCAGTATGAGTACTTTAATACCTTCTGTTCAGGCGGTTAAAATAAAAAAACGCAGTCTTGCAAAACTTTCGTTAAGGGTCCGTCTCTGTTAAGTGTTAGGACGAGGTTCCAGTGGAAGCATTGCCTAATAAAAGGCTCTATTTGTGATGTTACATCTGCTCCTGACAGTAGCGATCTTACATCTGTGTGACGTTAGATCTTTTCTTGACGTTATGTCTGCCTATGACGTTATATCTGCTCGTGATGTTGCATCTGTCTGATTTTGCATCTGCTCGTGACGTTAACATTTGTCCGTGATGTTACATCTGCTCATGACGTTGGACCTCTTTTCACTATCACCTCCTCCCTCAGCCACGAAAGATCAATTCTCCACCAAAAGGTGTTCTTTTGGTACGCAGCGTCCCCTACATTGTCCTCCACGCACGTCTCGTTCCAGGCGCTGATCACGCACTACAACGACCTGGGGAGGGCCGCTTCTATGACACGCGCACGAGGCAGTCGTTCCGCTTACGACCACCTGCGCAAGGAGGCGGGCGACTACCAGAGCCACCCCAACGGTCCGCCCGGGCAGCAGGGCGGGGACAACGCGGGGGGCGGGGGCTACGCCGAGGCCTGGAGGGCCGCCCTGGAGGAGGCCTGGACGCAGTACGCGAGGGACCACTACCGCCACGGAGCGTGCGCCGTCTACGACCGCAGCACCAGCTCCCAGGAGGTGACCCTGGTGGCCTGCCTTGAAGACCACCAGTTCCAGTCACAGAACTTCTGGTGGGTCCCGGGACGGCAGCAGAACACTACACGGGTTTACTTTTTGAGGCCCGACCGGCCCCGCTGACTTTCGGTCTTTCCTCACTTCAGCCCGGCCAGACGAGATGGCTACCTGGTTGGGTTCGGCCTGGTTGGAGGCGCCTCGACTTTGAAAGATGAAGCACGTCTCTGTGCGGCGAGAGGCCAAGGCGTGCCTCCTCTCCTAAATTTGAAGCGGGAAAAATTTGGGTGCGCTCGATCCTCTCAGAAAAAACTGCTGCTGCTTGATACTCGGTCCTGGCCACGCCCGAAAACAATCTGTGCCACCAGAGAGGAGACCATGAACTGTCGTGATCCTAGCGGTTGGTCATACGAGCGGCGGAATAACGGCAGGCGAATGGGTGGTGGTGTTGCTGGCATTACAGCCTCTCCACGCCCGGCCAGGTGGTTTTCGTTGACCGGCTGACCGTTAAGTGGGCTAGGGCAGAACGGGCATTCGTTGGCTGTCTTCACGGTTGCAGGGATATCCTTCACTTCTGCTATCACCGAGCGTAAACCAATTGGACATTGATCCCAGGTACCTTAGTCTCGGTTACCTAGTTCTACTTTTTGGGGTTACCTAGCATCTGTGAAGTATGTCATTGCATGAGGCCTGGTAGGTCTGGAGTAGGGCGGGTTCTTTGCCGGTTTATCTGAATTAGTGACATCACTATCTAGAACAGGGGGATTACGGAACTGATATTTACTGAGCTTGCCAGTGGTGTCGCAATAAGCAGCAGCTGTTTGATCTTCGTGCGAGCGAGCAATACTGGTGTGCAACTTCGGTGTTTTTGAAAGCAGTGGGCAACATCAAAACTGCACATTCAGTGGCTAAGAACCGGATCCTCTCAACATGTTGGCACCCATCGTATACACCAACTCATGTTTACAAACAAACCGGAGCGCCCCTAGCGGATGCCACCGGCGCCGCGCATGCGCAGTGGATGGTGGGCAAGAAGCCCGCCGTCGCCCATAAACAAACCATTGAATTTCGCTGTTGTCAGCGTCGGAGGGAGTCCCCGTGCTCTTTTCGCGTTGGAATTGTTGATTCTACGTCCTCCTAACGTCTGACTACTTGAGCGGCTTCAGCAAAATTAACGATGCAAAACTTTGCGTGAATAATGTGACGTGCGGCGATTCATTTCACGTGGACACCGCAGAATGGGCGCTAAAGCCTGACTCCCACGATGAGATTCTGCTCGCTATTTTCAGTCGCGACGTCGCTCGGGCTGCAAAAGCTTGGACCGTAGCTGAGATGGTGGACGTCGATACTGAAAACCACAAGTAGAATTGTGCATTACAAGTCGGTGATGGCCACTGGTAACAGTGATCAACATCTTCTTGTATGTACTGTTTACACTTAGCCCGCTTACCCCAACCAACCTTCTAAAGTGTTTTGAGGCCTGCACTTAGTTCTTATGGCAATTACCGGGTCAACAATATACGGGCCGCTGTCGTTTGAACAAGCTGACGACAAAAAGCAGACAAGTTTGAAAGAGCAGACGACAGTTCGAACACATGCGCAGTGGAGTACAGGCAAGAAGCACCGCGTCCCGCGTCAACAAACCATTGGAATGTCACGTTGTCGGCGTCTGTGTGAGTCTGCATACTCTTTTTCGCGTTGGAATTGTCGATTCTACATCCTCATAGCAATGTCTTACCACTTTAATTGCCTGAGCGAAATTATCAAGGCTCGCTACCCGCTAAACTTTGTGTAAATATTTTGACGTGCAGCGATTCATTCGCATGAATGCCGCAGAATGGACGCCAAAACCGTGATGAGATTCTTCTAACTATTTTCGGTCGCGACGTCGCTCGTGCTGCAAAAGTATAGAAGGAAGTGGCGATGATCGACATCGATACTGAAAGTCGGAAGCGGGAACAGACTAACCGTAAAATGTCGGTGATGGCCACTGGTACCAATGATCAACATCTTGTATCTACTTTTTACACCGCAGCCTACTTAAGGGTACATCCTCCGGGAGGGTCAACTTTTGAACCCTTGGCTTTAAATTAATGAAATTTACAGGGTAGGCTGGTGGTCATGCTGGAGGGTGCGTAACCAAATTTCAGGTCTGTCGGGTAAATGGGAAGGAAATTAGAGCACCTTCTATCAGCAACACGCCTACATTGTTTAGTTAATCTATCGTTGGAAAACTATTGCAATATTCAAGATTTTTATTTGCTAGATACGTAGCAGAATGCCTAGGGGGTGCGCCTATGGAGAGTTTTTTGTAAAAAGTCATTTATTTCTACAAATTTTTTCTTCTGCAAAATTTGTCAACTTTTTGGTGTTCTGTGTCCTCGACAAAATGTCAACATTTTTTATAAAAGACATCCGTAAAGTGACAAAACAATTCCATAGGCGCATTCCTTATTAAATTTCAGTCAGGAAGAGTGAAGAACGAGCCTTCCCTGTATTGCCATTATCAAACGATAGATTGACTAAAATGGAATTTATACCAAAAAGTGGAACGGAGAAAAATGCGTTCAAAGTGCTCCAAACTCTACCTTTTCTTTAGCTTCTGTAAACAGAAAATAATTTATAAAAAATTAACTATGCAGTGTAAACTTATGAAACTTGCTGGGAATACTCTCTAGATGTTGGTAGATGTAAATATGTCATTTTTCAAAATCAACTTTTTTTGCAGAAATTTCTTTTTCTGGGTAGTGTCTCCCTTAAGTCTTTTGAGGCCTGCAATTACTTCTTATTGCAATCACCGAGTCAAAGTTTGGTCTACGGGCCGCTTTTGTTTGAACGAGCAGACGACAAAAAGCAGTCAAGTTTGAAAGAGCAGACGGAAGTTCGAACGATCAGGCGGCCGTGTGAATTTGAAGACGCGCTGAACCCGTGGGTGGTCCGGACAACTTGGCAGTTTTCTCTCGTTGATGTTGGAACAAAGCAAATACATCTGGCGACCACAAAGTGTTTCCCGCACAAGCAATTGTAGTTCGACAGCGTCTGGTTTGCCCTTTTCATGGCTACTACCCACGTTCTTGGACGAACGGAGGGGGCAGAAACACATGAAAACTGATCTTCAAACCTTTCCAGACTCTCTTGGTACAGCCCCCGTCGCAGCATTTTGACGAGAAGGCAGGTTTTTTGTCTGGTTTCTTCCAAAGGAACACGGGAATGCATGTCTCCCACAGCGACTTCTGCCCACCGCCCCAGACCGGAAGTGCGCCCTACGCGCCACCACCGCGGCGTGACGTAGGAGAGTTGAGTTTGTATATAGAGGCGTCAATAATAAAGACTTTTCTTTTGCCAGCCACTGCATATCTGCATCATCGTGGCTTAAAAGACTCGCATGCACAGGGAATTATGCTACTCAGTGTATGGGCATTCTGTGCCACAAGAAGGCAGGGTGGGACAACGTTTTACAAAAACAGTTTGTGTCGTGAGCACAGGCTATGGTGTACAAGTGTGTAAGTGG
Organism: Ixodes ricinus; assembly: GCA_037355805.1. Classification (NCBI taxonomy): domain Eukaryota; kingdom Metazoa; phylum Arthropoda; class Arachnida; order Ixodida; family Ixodidae; genus Ixodes; species Ixodes ricinus. The sequence goes on from JAZHYW010008283.1 coordinate 108,972, forward strand.
ACATATGGGGCAAACTCCTCGAGTGTTGAACTCGGATGCCTGTGCTTGCAAGACGCCAGACGTGGCACGCGCTTGGCTTTCTTGTACGTTTTTATGGTCACGTGCGCATGAGACACAAGACACACGTGCTTTCTTCCACTTTCGGTTTGGGACTTAAAAACTTTCCTACAGTTTTGCTTCTCTTTTTGTTTTTAGGAATGGACGTTGGAGGAGCGTTTGGACAGTCAACTTCCCAACCGGTGCCTCGTCAGCTGACGTGAAGGGCCTTGTCAAAGTTCAGGTGAGGTTCTTGTCTGAGTGAGCGTAGTGCAGCCACATTTTAGAGCTGTCACTGCGTGAAGTTCCGGGGCCATGCTACCAGAAAACGCGTAGCACCCCGCGGCAATAAGAGAAAACTTCTATAAAGTCCCGCGCAGTTGTTTGGGGAGCGGAGAGGCACGTCTCTGTTTAGGTCGAGCGTACCGACAAAGAAGTTGTTGCAAGACTCTACTTAATGTGTCGACCATACAAAATGTTTACACATATTTGCCCGGGCACTTTGTAGGTGCACATCATATTTTGACCTCTGTGAACTATGACGGGACTTTCTAAAAAATCAACTTTTTGACATTTTTTGCAAGTTGATCTTCACGTCCACAAGGATCAACTCGCTAAAAAATGTCAAGAAAGTTGATTTTTAGAAAGTCGAATATTTCACATGCCCCCTCAAAGTTTTTTTGTTGAAAACTATTTCTAAGCGCTCTAAATGATCACTTATATGAGGTCAGGTAACGAAATATTGCTTCAAATTCGCAAAATATCAATGTTTTTCAAACCTTCGTTTCTCCACTACGGCGCTATGGGGCACGGCCATTGGTATTGACGGAAAGTGTGTTTCGTCATCTTTCTATTTCCCGCGTCTACTGTCTCCTCACGTGCGAAAGAAGCACACAAAAAACAAAACTTGGAAGCCTCCCGGATGGAAACGGTAGCCTCTGATTGGGGGGGGGCCTTCCGTACTCGCACGGGTTGGGCACACTCCATCCTTGGCCCGCTCCGTGGTTGCCCATAGCAACCGCACCGCCCCAGCGCTCTCCGCGATCGTCATCTGCTCTCGACTGGTTTTGCGTGTTAGCGCCCTGTGCCTCTTGGAGTCTTTGATCACGGTAGTTTATTTCTTCTTCAATATTGTCCGGCAATTATGGATCGACGATCGTTCAAGAGGTACGGAACAGTGTATCGCTTCGGCAGCTGTAAGTGGAAATCTCAGATGGCCAAGAACAGCAGGAAAAGGCTCTTGGTGCCACTCTCCGAAAGTAAGCACTTTGTTGAAGCGCAGTCTTCCGCGGACGATGTGAACGCGCTGTCTAGCACTCTGAGTGTTGCGAGTCCCATCGAAAAAGTGCCGTCTACGAGCACCAATCGCACCGTTTAGGTGTCTTTGCACCCAAAATTTGTTTCACCGGAGGCGTCCCGCGAGTGTGCCGTGGCGGTCCATGAGTCGAGCTCTGTGTCGGCAACTGAGCGGAAGGTGCAGCTGACAGGCAAAGGCGAAAAATCCGCTGGTGTGGAGCCATCCGAGGAATTTTGTTAGTCCAAATCGCGGCACTGAACGCACTGCTTAGCGAGACACCCTGCTGAAAGTGCTTGCAGCCAGGAATCACAGTCGTGCAGGGAACACTGCTTGGGTTGGCCGTGAAGGTGATCCTGACTTGACGTGCGGCGCTGTTGCAATTAATGGTCATCGCCACGAAATGAAGACAGCCGTGCCTTCGAGGTGAACCTGTGGTCGATGCAGGCCATGAAGAGTGTCGGCAAAGGCTCGACTGCGCTGGCAGACTTCTGGTCCACCATGAATGATTCACATCGGGGCTGCACCAGAAAACCTTCGAGGGGTACCTGAAGAACACGTTCAGGCTTGCTGCACATGCAGCTGCTGCAAGTGTGTTTGTTGATTCTGTTGCAGCTGTACGTAATGTCTACAGAGACATGGACTGAACCTTCACGAAAAATGTGACCATAGTATATAATGGAATATGGATGACTCGCAGATACACGGCTCACATTGGGGTGGGCACTGTGATTGAATACTCCACTGGTTAGTGCTGGACTCCGTGGTTCTGTTTAACTTGTGCCATGTGTGTGCACTGGGCCAAAGCAAGACTTCGAGGCTACAGCCAGTGGAGGGTGTTACACGAGTGCCTGAAGAATGCCGAGGTGAAGTCGGGTAGGGTGGAGGTGGAAGCTGCCGTGTTGTTTGGATGTTCCCTCGCAAAGAATGACCTCCGCTACAGGAGCATTGTCCGCAACGGAGACAGCCGCACATTCCTGGCCCTCTGCGAGCGAATGACCTATGGCTTCATTCCATTCACTAAAGAGGACTGCATCAACCATGTGCAAAGAGGATGGGGTCTGCGCTGCGTGGTCTTTTCCACCGAAGGGCAAGATTTGGCGGAAGAGGTGGTCTTACACAATGAGCTCATCAAGTGGCTCGCCAGCTATTATGGCATGGCTCTGTGAAGCCACTCTAACGTTGCAGACATGCAGAGAGAAATGATGGCAACATTCTACCACGTGACTTCAACAGACGAAGGACCCCATCACAAGCTTTGCCCTCCTGGTCCTATGAGCTGGTGTAGGCATCGAGCAGCAGAAGCTTAAGGTGAGCCCCAGCCAGCTCACTAGTACAGGCTGGCGAGCCATGTTGCTGCTGCGCTTCTGCCCGTGTACCAGCGCCTCTCCGAACATCAGCTTCTTGACTGATGCAAGGAAAAAAGACTTAGAATGCGGCAGAAAGTCTGCACTCTGTTATCTGGTCAGTCTTTCCGAAAGATAAACATTCTTCCCTGGTTGCAGCAGAGACCGCCGTCAGCGAGGCAATCTCAGGTTTAGCTGTGGCTGCTTCCGTGCATACACAGAGTTCTGCTGTTAAAGGCATCCGACCTGGGGGGCTTGCACTTCGTAGGGCAGCAGAGAAGGATGTCTTAAAGGGCAACTCCGCTTGATTTTTGGTTTTGAAAAAACAATGCAGTCCTGTTCAGTATCACCTAGGAAGACCACACGTCAAATATTACGACGCAGTTCTGTCTAAATGTTTCTTAAACGGTCCGGCAAACTTTGCAACTCGCCAAGTGGCTGAAATCGGTTGACTCGAGCGGGCGAAACCAACAGCGCAGTCAAGGCTGAGCACAGCTGTTCGCGTTACTTTCAGTATAGAGGGGCTTTAGGCACAGCACATTTGCCGACACATGCAGGCATGAACCGTCATGCCGTACTCAAGACAAAACAGACCAGTTGCTCGGAGGGCGCAAGTTGTGCCCTGTCTGGGGCGGAAGCCGATTTATTCTCGCATAAACCTTCTCCATCTGGGGACTTCCCCTGACTGAACGGAGTTCTGCTCACTGAGTTCAAGATGGCGGCCCCTGGAGCATCGCCAATGGCAACCAGCATTAGGGATGCACCTACCTAGTACTGTTTCAGAATGCAGGGGAAGTACAGACAGAATTGTAGCAGCGAATATTGTAGGAAGGGACGTGTTTAGGTGTGGGAGCTGCCATTATAAGGGATTTCGCAGGTTACTAAAACCAGTGTTAAACCGTTAGTGCAGCCATTGGCGTTGCAGCTTCTGCCGTGTCTGTTTTGTTTGTATGAAGTGATTGGTTTTTATTTATATCTTTTCAGTGTAAAAAAAAAAGGAAAGGTGTATTTTATATTGTTTCAAATGTTCATGAACACTCAAAAGGGCATCTTTATAATCAGTCTGCATCATCATTTAGAAAGATAGTGCGACACCAAATACGGTTTCAATTTGGAGTCAACTGCAATGGAAATAACTGTGTACCACCGTCTCGGTTGATTTGAGACGAACCACAGTTGGCAGAGTGATCCCAGGTCCTTGAAACCCTTAAAGACCCTTGACTTTTAAAATGGTGTTTTGAAGGCCCTTGAAAACACTGAAAATTTGTGCTAGACGTTCAAAACCTTGGAGTTTGAAAGTTTGCTTTGCAGGGCCTGCAAAGTCCCTGACTTTTCCTAGACCTTGAAAATCCATGAAAGGCTATTTATCATAAGAAATGCAGGTATTTCTTACATTTTCGTTGTGCTTATTGATTTTTTTCGTTTCAGTCTAAGTTTTCTCAATTTGTATAAAATTAGCCAAAGTTCGTTGGATAGTTGGCCACAGTCGAGCAGCATCCAAACCAATCCAATCCGGGAATGCTTCTGCTCATTGTTGGTTCCACCATTGGCATGTTTTTTTGTCATTGAATGCTTCATGACCGGCGCTGCTCTTTCTTCACGATAATGTTAGTGAAATGTCTGTATAAGTAAGGAAATGCCCGGCAAAAGCAAGTTTCAAGATGCGTGGCTCTGTAACGATGAATATACGGAAGGTGACGCCATAGTACGACAAATCAGCATCGTGCAAGATGCAAGCCTTGCTTTAAAGCCTTCGATGTCACCGCCATGGGCAAGTCGGCGTTGAAGAACCATTTGGAAGCAGAAAAGAAGCAGTGTGAAGATGCGGAGCAGGCAAAAGGCGCTGCATTGACAAAGAGATTGACACCATGAAAACACAGAAAAGGAAACTTGAAGCAACAATTGCTGATCTCACAGCTTCAGCAGATGGCCTATTCTGAAGCAGATTGCCGTCGTCTGTGGTCCGCTTTCAAACAGAAATCGTGAAAGTGGTTAGGCCTAAGAACGGTTGAGTCGCTCTCCGTGCTGAGTGAGCTTCGTAGGGTGCTTTTCCTTCGGCAGACGGCACGCCGAAAGCGCCCTAAAAGGTTCGCAATTTATAGAACATGGTTACTGTTGCGCGCCCGCGACCAGCCCTGGGTGCGCATCTGTCAGCGGAGACGTGCCTCATCACCCTGTTGCATCATATTGGCACCTAAAATGAGATTTGTTCAAAATATGTAAATACAAAAATTTTACCCCGCGTAATGAACGCACCACTCCAAAATAAGTGTCAATTTTTCGGTAAAAAAAGTGTAGCTCGTTGTGCGAGTAAATACAGTACTCAGTGTCAGCCAGCAAATACAGGAAGAGCTGCAGGAGCTCCCCTGAAGTTACCGCAAGCGGTTTTGCAATCTGGATTGTTGTTTTGGCTTGGTGCAATGCGAGCAGTTTTGCAAAATAGATCAGTTTAAAAATGATGTAGGGTTGTAAATTGGGCCAGTTGGTAACAGTTAAACATGATGAGAAACAGCCCTAGTAAACACGGACGACAAAGGGGAAACGAGCACGACAGGGCAATGGCCGACTCGCAACTGAAGTTTATTATATGAAAAGGAAACAAAGAAAGAAAACACGCCTACCAGGCAACAAGCGGGCCGCCGAGATATCGCCTTACAAATTGGAACTCATGTTAAACCGAAGGTATGTTATCTATCTCCTTCTCCGATAGCATCACCAATGGTTCGCTGCCACATATGTCAGGTGAGGTAGCGGGCTCCCTTTTGAAGCAGGCAAAAGGCTTAGAGAGATGAGAAAGACAGGTGTGGAGAGAAGTCGAATGGTGGTAGTCTCCTACTTTCATCACCTTTCCACAACCTAAAACAGGTCGGAGGTCGGTACTGGATCCCGTTGTGTTCTCAGCTCCGCAAATAATGAGCCAGGTGTGCGCGAGAGTTAGTGGTGGCGTTGAACAACGTCCGCAGGCTAATGCACAAAAAAAACATCAAAAATTGTTTGCGGCCTGTAGGTCGGGTGTCGTCTGCCAAACACCCCTGCCGTGTGGAAGATCCTAGTGAGGCCAGACAGGGAGGTGTTTAAATGAAAGGTTGAGAGAGCACTCTTACTCCCTTAGGGTTACGGTCAGTCGGGGGACTGCTAGCTCTACATTGCCAGGATCGTTCATGTCTCCCTTCTTTTTGGTGACGCGGTTGTTATGGGCAGACGCCGAGACAGAATGACTCGAGAAATAATTGAAGCATCCTTTATTTCTTTGTTGGCAGACAGATGCGCCAGTGAACCATCAGTGGCATTATCCAAGGAGATAACTTACCTCCAGTCTAACATTAGTGCCAATTTGTAAGGCGATATCTCGGCGGCCTCTCGTTGCCTGGTAGGCGTGCATTTTAATCTGTGTGTGTAATATGTTAAGAAGTTTCCTTTGTTTCCTCTTCATAGAATAAACTTCAGTTGCGAGTCAGCCGTTGTCCTGCCGTGTTCGTTTCCTCTTTGTCGCCCGTATATTTACTGAGGCTGAGTTTCATCATGTTTAATAAAAAAAGTCCGAGGACACCTAAGCACTTCTTATGAGTTGTGAATACGAAAGCTTGAATGTCGTTCTTCCGCTCCCTTAGTTTGTCTGCGGCGTAGTGGCGTGGACGACCACGTTTCCCTGGCCGAGCGCACGCTCTCGTGAAGTGGCTGCGCCGCGCTGAGCTCAGTCGTGCACCCTCCCAGGAGCTTGCCCGAGCGGGCTCTGCCTCCAGGCCCGCACCGCACCGCACCGCTCTTATTGTCGGCCGGGCCGCGTGCGTGCGCTGCGCCGCCATGGAGAGGGCTTCTCTGGTGGCTTTTTTTTTGTAAACTGCGCCACACGAGAGCCAATGGGAGCCTCGTTCCTTGATGACGTGCACCAGCCAATGGGAGCATAATCCATCAGAAATCGGCTTCACTTCGGTCCATTAGGAAGGGGACTTTTGGTGCCGTTTGACCAACGTTTGGCGTGGTTTCATGGCTGACGACGTCGGTTCGCTTCAAGCGTTTGATCGCATAAATCATACCACCTTAATTAATAAACCTCAGTTTTATGGTTTCCGTGGACTAACACTAAACCTGTTCACATCATATTTAGAATTTCGTAAACAATATGTTTTTATAAACAACTATTCTTCAGACTTTCAAGCATAAAAACAGGTGTCCCTCAAGGAATTATATTTGGCCCACTTCTGTTTAACATTTATATAACTGACATTGTAACGATTAGCCCAAACACCACTTTCATCATTTATGCTGATAACGCAACACTACTTTTTTCAGCTAACAATATCGACACATTTGCAGAAACGACTAACAACACACTGGAATATTTACATAAATGGAGTGAAGCAAACTCTACTTATTAATCAGGGTGTCTAGCGACCGGGAAAACCGGGAATTGGTCAGGGAAATTTTAATTGTCCGGGAAAAATCAGGGAATTGTCAGGGAAATTGTCAAAAAGCGAGCCCAGTCAGGGAAAATGAGCCGGAAACGCCATCGACTTCCCTGAGCAAAGGCTCGACGACTGGGGGGCAGAAAAATAGGCAATACTGCTTAGAGCGGAACGCGGGCTCTGCTCACCCGATGTAGTGTGTGCTACCCGATGCACAGGGAACAGCCGACAAATTCAGTCCAAGCCATGCATTGGATTGGATTAAGGGCACGACACTAGGCTAAATCCAGTTAAAGCCACTAGATTTAGTAACAAATGGGAAAGCCGCAGACCGCAATTCAATCCAATCCGATCCGAAAGTATCCGAAAGTGCGCGTCACAGTGGTGCGCATCTGGCGGCCATGCGGCCATACATTCGGTTATTGACGTGTGTCGTTGAGCGTCGTGTTTCCGGAAGTGGCCTCTTCGTTGACGATGTCGGCGGCAAGAAAGTGCTTGTTTAATCCGGACTGGACGAATCCGAATATATCGGAATATGCAAGTTGGATTAAGCCCGTGCAAAGTGATCCTCACAGTGCTCAGTGCTCAATGTGCCGCAAAATGTTTTCTTTGAGCAACATGGGAAACACGGCAGTTTCCAGTCACGCATCGAGCAAAAAGCACCTTGCTGCTTTGAAGTCGCAGTCAATCCGTTCCCAATCTGGACTTCTGTCATTTTTTACGGCAGCAACGAACGTTTCGGCCGGATGTAGCGGAGACCGCACATGTGCCCCTGAGGAGCCTGCAGCCACCACAACAAGTGTGAAGACGTTGATGAGCGGCTTTCTACTGAAGAGCGCTGTGACAAAGGCCGAAATAATTTGGTGCTTAAACTCGATAGCGATTCACGGATCCCTTTGTTCTACAGCAGCATCGGCCTCAGTCGTCCCTCTCATGTTTCCCGCGTGGGAAGTCGCTGCAAAACTTCAGTTAGCGAAGGACAAGGTAGGATATACCGTCTGCCATGGTATTGTGCCCTACTTTCGGAATAAGCTGCTATCAAGCCTCGCCAGTGTGCATTTCGTAGTTGTTTCGTTTGACGAGTCTCTCAACAAAGTGACTCAGAAGCAACAGATGGATGTGCTTGTCGAATATTGGGACGACACTACCAATGGCACTGTTGAAGGCGCAGTACCTCACTTCATGCTTCCTGGGCCACACCTGTGCGGGCGCGGACGCCTCTACAGTGGTCAGGGAATTTCACCTGAAATTGTCAGGGAAAACCTGGAAAAGTCAGGGAATTTCAAGATAATATTTTGCTAGACACCCTGTTAATACATCTAAAACAAAAGCAATTATTTTTAAGCCGCATAATAAATTGGTAAATATTGACTTGCGAATTAAACTTGGCCCCTCTAGCATTGAGGTCGACCCAAATGTAAAAACATAAAGCAGGGGTGTGACATCCGCTCCAATTGCACCATTTTGGTACAAACCCAATTTTCTGCACCTACCGTAGAGTACCGCGCATTCGCCCATTCCACACTAAGCGCCCATTCCCAAATTTGTAAGATCTGAGAAAACATGCACAGTACATTGATATGTAAAAATGATGACCAAACAAGCGCCCATCTCCCGTTTTTTGCGATTATCTCTATAGTTTGAGTGGGCGCTTGCCGGTATTTTACGGTAGTTGTGCCAAAAACACGAAATTGGTCGAAATTGCGCCACACTGCGCCAAAAGTAACTCAAAAACTAAAAAATCAGCAGAACCCATCCTTTGGGAATGATTATCTACGTTAATGCGAATGGCATCAAGGCATCAAACGGTGCGGAGTTATGCGCGTTCGTCAGGTGGCCGGCACACTCTAGATACGCCAGCCCACTCTTGAGGCGATTCTAAATTTGTTGACACTTTCACAGCCCTGCGCACAATCTCCGCAGCCCAGCACGTGCGTTTGTGTCACTTAGGAAGGCGAGCAAAGCACGCGCCATACGCACAAACACTCAAAATGGTACCGACCAGACTTTCTGGCGTCTCAGCTAGTCTCAACCAACGGTACTCTAAACGGTTGTTTATATCTTTACCATAGGACGCGCTTTACAGCGCTGTCACAGCTACCGGTGCGCGCGCGTTCCATGCACGAGGGCTCATTCCGCTCTCGTGAGGCTGAGCACGGCCGCTACATCACCCTCTCCCGAGCGCGGGAGAGGGTGAGCTAGCGGCGTGCTGCCCCTCCAGCGCTCGGGAGAGGGTGAGCACAGCCGCGTTCCATGCCCTCGTGCATGGAACGCGCGCGCCTGTAGCTGTGACAGCGCTGTAACAGCGCGTCCTATGGCAAAGATATAAACAACCGTTTAGATGCGTTGATGACTGCCTTCATAGCTCTGTGGTTAGCGCGTCTGCCTGCTGATCAAAGGGTCAGCGGTTCGAATCCCAGCCGGCGCCGGTCTTTTTATTTATTTATCGACCCGCGGCGTAAGAGGTTAGATAGCGAGATGGATACATAGATATAGACGAAAAGTGCGTGAAGTATCCAAAGAATGCTATTCGCATTAAAAAAGTTGGTGACGGCTAGACTTACCAGGAAGCTTGGTTGGCAACATTCAATCTCGTCATAGTAAAGTACACGGCACGGGTACAGGGTGGCGCAAGCAACCGCCGGATTCGAAGATTGCAGCTGTAGTACCCTTCTATACCTATGATACGTGGTCTTTCCCGATTTCCCTACTACTTTCCGCTGTCATTTTGTGACTGCATGCTAACGGTGCGCTGTCACGTGGTCTCGCTGTCTAACCGCGGGAGGTACAACGCCAGCTATCAGGATGAGCAAACCTAAGTATTTCTTTCGTTTTGAGAGTAAACCTTTTCGTAAAAGTGCTATTGAGCTCCATTGTGTAATTGTTCATTCGTGTCCGTAATCTCGTCAAAATGGACGGCGCTGTCGCCGTGAGTACTTTCGGTTATCACACACGTGCTTCCAGTGCGTGAGCAATCGAGTGAATCGGTCACATATTTTCGAGGGTAAAAGCGCTAAAAACAATGGACAAGTAAAAGAAACGAACAACACAGAGCGCTACTTGCAACTGAAGTTTATTCTCGGAAAACATACTTTAGGAAAGATTTTAAAAACGCCACCTCAGAGCCAAACAAGGCTATCGATGGAGCGCTGACACACGTTCCTTCAACGCACTTAGTTATGAAAAACGCTTCGAATCGGTCACACACCCGTATTTAGCGTGCATGTGCTGCTCATAGTTTTTCTACCAATTCGCTATTTACCTTGTGACTCACTTTGGTGGCGAGTTTTTTTTCTATCTGCACGTGCTTTCTACGAGCGTCCGATCGATGTCTGATTGTAGTAAACTGTGCTTCCCTGTTCATGCTCTCGAATCGCCGCTTTAAAAAGTGTTGCACTACAATTGCGCTTTGGCACCAGTTCGTATAAGCTTGAGGTACCTGATGCCCACCTAACTTTGCAGCAAGCCTGTGTTTCCTGTCCTCATCTATGCGCATAAAACTCGCGTTTGCCTTCTCCGTTTTTTTTTTTCTTTTATATTTTATTTTAGTGCGTATCGGCGCTGATGACTTATTGGAACCAGGGTGGACAAAATAATGATTAAAAAAGAAAAATCTGATTTATGTGATTTATATCAGATTTTTTATGATTTAAATTTTGATAAGCTGCTCTAACATTTTCTGCTCCTACTCTGTTCCAAACTGTAGACTTTTGTGCTTCGAAGTTGCTCCAAAATGCATAAACTGCTGCTCCAAAACGACAATTTTGTGCTCCTAAGCTGCTCCAAAATCCAGATTTTTCTGCTCCAAAAATTGCTCCAAAACCTGTTTCACCTGTCTCACCCCTGATTTAGGTGTAATGTTTAATGAAAACGTGTCATGAAACACCCACATTCAAATTGTAATAAAACAATAAGTGTGGTTGGCATTCTCAACAAGTTCCGTTCAAGTTTACCAGTCAAAATTAAGCTTCTCATTTAAAATTGTGTATTCATGTCACATTTGAATTATTGTCACTTGGTCTGGGGCACATCAACTACAACTAACTTGGACAAGTTAACGATCCTTCAAAAGAAGGCAATCCGAGCTATAATGAATGTACCGCAATCAGCCCACACGAAACCATTGCTTAAATCATTGAACGTCCTATCCTTAAACAAACTGTACGAGTACACTTTGCTTATTTGCTATATAGCAGGTATTAAACAAAAGATGCCTGACATTAGTAACGTATTGGAATTAACAATAAATATTAGACCTTATAACGTACGTCACGAAGAAGTATGGAGGATACCATTCAGTCGAACACCCTATGGAGCTCAAATGCTAAAACATTGTCTTCCTTTTTTACTAAACCATTTAATTGAAAATAACATTATCATCAAACATTTAACATCTCATTCTTTAAAACTGATGTTTCTGTGAATACTTATGTCATACAATTGTATTTTAGAATATAGTGGGTTTTTTTTCCTTGACATTGTAATCTATAGCCCAATTTTAAATGTGTATTGTGACTATTGCTACAGTGATTATTTTTCTTAAGTATTTGACTTTATTTTTCGATTGCTTGCTGTTTGCTAGACAAAGGGTGCGTGAACCTTGTCAAGCCGACATCTGTCGGCTTTTTGTTCATGTCTTCAGTGTCTGTATTATTGTACAGATGCAAATAAAAATGATTGACTGATTGAATGTTTTCGCATTCAAATGATATCCGCCATTTTTCGACAACGGCATATTATTAAAAACTGCTGCGTGCAGCATCGAGTTGGGTCCTTGAAAATATTCAAATAGGGCCATGAAATTCCTCGAATATCCTTGAATGTCTCTCTTTGAAATCTTTGCGAACCCTGAGTATGGGCTGCAAACTGTTCACGGTTGAAGCGGCCTGTGTAACGAGGGAATTAAAGTGTCCATAGCCGAAAGCTATCCTTTTCTTTACTGTTGAGGACTACCACATTTCTTTTTTTTTTTTTTTGTCACAACTTGCCTTACATGTTATACCGCTTTAATGGCACACTAATAGGTAATGTTTTGACGTTGCAGGTTCACTATTACGAGGACGGCAACGTCCAGCTGGTCAGTTCAAAGGAGATCAAGTCTACCCTCTCGATCACTGTGAGCCCCCCGCCATTCTCACTTCGCTTTGATTTGTCACACTTTGCACGAAGCGTAAGCGAGAGATTGTCGCCGTGACGAAACGAGTCCGCGCTCGCGCGTCTTTGCAGAGTGAGCAACAGGCTGCCAAGGAGTTTGTGCAAATCGTGGAGGATGCCGAAAACGAGTACCAGGTGAGGAACGGCATGTCCCCGTTCGTGTGCGTTGCCCTTTGCGCTGTGTCGGTCGTGGCTGAAATTCCCCATTTTAAAGCGATACATACACTTTGATAAAACTGCAGTCAATTTATGAGGTGGATGACAGTCCCAGTCATAATGCCAGACGGCGTAGTTCCGTCGAAATGTGACGACGTGTGACGACTCTTTTACATTGCAGACTGCCATCTCCGAGAACTACCAGACGATGTCGGACACGACGTTCAAGGCGCTCCGTCGACAGCTGCCCCTCACGCGGACGAAGATAGACTGGACCAAGATCCTCAACTACAAGATTGGCTCGGAGCTCAAGCACCACTGACTCCCCCGTCCCCTTTTCTTTTTATTCCTTCCGTGCCTCGTCTCTTCGATTTCCCCCTTCCACTCCGTTTGATTCGTTTTCCGCTTTTTTCCTGCACCCGAGTTGAGCACACTGCCCGTCGGAAATCGTGTCGAAGTGTCTCGGCGACGTGCGTCGATCAGTCGAATGATGCAAGTTACAGCGATGTTTAGTCCAGGATTGGTTTCGGCGGGAAGTTTACATTGTGTGAACGCTTGCCAATCGCGTTTCGGTCTTGGCTAATTATTTTTTTCAATTAGTCTCTCCTCCTTTTTTTTTTTTTCTTTTCTTGAGCGAATGGCAGTCAACATCTGGGTTGAGGGGAAGTTTCGGTAAAGAAAGAGAGCTGGTTTTGTTTGGGGACAACTTCCGGTAATGTCGAAGAAGCTTTCGTGAATACCGGTTGGGGTCAACTTGACAATCCGCATGCATCCGCGTGTGGTGTGGTGTTGTGCACTTTTTCTTTACACCTTTTTTTTTCCTTTTATATCGTTAATTTCACAATTGAGCGTTTTTTTACACCTGTTTGATTTCTTTTTTGTTTGCAAATTAACTCGGAAGTTGGGAGAGTAGAAAAAAAGACAACAAAATGAAGTTCGAGGAACTGTTGTGTTTGTATGATAGCTTTTTGTACGGCTCCTTTCGTGCGTGTGCGTGTGTGCGCGCTTTTCTCCGGTACAGCGGTTAGTCGCAGGTATATATTTATGTTGGCTCTTCCTCCGACTTGTCTCTATTTTCCACCGATTTTTTTTTGTGTGTGCGTGTGTGGTGGTTGGACGAACTAAGAACTAAAGTCATATTGGCGAGTCCTTGCTTTCTCTCGATTGAGTTATTTTCGGTGGGAGCAGGGAACAAAGAACGTTTTCCTTTCGAAACGGGACGAGCAGCTTGGTTTCGTTAGTCTGTTACGTTTCCGTACGATTTCGACCGTGGTTGTACTTCTGTCTAAAGAACAATAACTGTTGCCGCCTCTCAGCCGTTTGGCAGTGATGTGCCGAGCGTTGAGATGGAAGGGTTCTTGTTGACCTTGGGGGAAAATGTTGAATAAAGAGGATGAAAACAAAGCTGTCGACTCTGCGTGTTGCTTTGTTAGGGCTGTGCTGAGCCAGCACATGCCACGTGTCTTGCTGCAAGCCACACAGTGGTAGATTGCTGGGGACAACACCTGGAAAATGAGGTAAGCTGTGACTAAGTTTGAATAAGAGGGCAATGTTAAGGCTATAGTCTGTTACAGGTTCAGAAAGCTCTCTGCTCATCATGATTAATACTTCCTACCTCTCCAGCGTTTGCTCTGCTAAAGTCGAAAGGGTAATAAGCTTTGTGGGCTGAGCTTGTCCTGCTTTTAACCTGCAACAGACTAGCCTGACAACGTCACTTACAGGAACGTTGACGCCCGACTTATGGGAAAGGCTCCGTCGGTGCAGTGAAGGCAAATTGGCACAATCTAAAAATGTTCAGAGCACAACGCACGCTGACACCACAAACCCAGTCCTGGGCATTCACAGACTGTTTAAATGAACAACGGCCAAATATTTTGCATGGCACAGAAATAAAATTCAGGTTGATAATGTATTGGCCACTGTCGAGGGACCTATTGAGGTATGTTTCGGACAATCGTGATTTTAATTGGACGCATAATTAACCTTAAAAAAAATGAAGTTTTATTCAGAAACTTGCTGGGCCATCATTGAAAACCACCCTGAAGCGCGTGCTTCGTTTTTCCTGTTTCGAAAATCCATCGAACTTCAACGCGCCCACGCAGTTCTTGCGTCAGTTTTCGCACCTCTGCATTCAAGCGGTTCCACGTAACGTCTTTTCACTTCTGCTAAGTCTCGTTCTGCCATGTTGACGAACAGCGTCTGCCACTTTCCCTGTTGGCGTGCATACAGACAATCAGTTAATTAGTGTCGGTGAAGTATAGAAACATGGCGAGGCTGCGTCGGACGACAGCACTCGATAAGTTCTACCACAGACCTATTTGGGCCGCTTACTATATATATATATATATCTATTTCTGCATATCAGTTTGGTGTCGTTTCGGGCATTTCGGGGAGTCTACCTGTCGGGCCAGTTGTCGCACTCCGTGCCGTACAGGACGTCGTTGACCTCTCCCCGAAAACCGGTTCGTCTGCAGCTCCGAATAAAGACCGATACGTCTATACAAATGAAGCACCAAACAATCCACTTTTGCGTTGCCTACCTTTCCGGCAAACGCAGTCGATTACGATGCGAAAGAACTCGAACGGGCTGGAAAGCTCTGCCTGTGTGCATAGGACAACAGGGCATCAGTGCACCAACATGGTGTTTGGCGAGATTTTGAGCAGGAAGTACGTCGCATGAAACCGCCCTATTGCGCAGCACCACATTTCCCGCGTGATCGAAGTATTCCGAAAATCTGCTGGTTCCAGGGATTTTCAATGACGCTCGGGAAGTTTTAATTGGAACAATGTTGCCGCGTGCGAGTTGGTGTCGTAAAAACAAAACTTGCAGACGCGACAGAAGCGGTTGCACACGCGACAGTATGTCTATCAGGAAAAAGAAATTGTCGGCGTTCAGTGAAACATTCGTATACGGCATATATGCATGCTTGTGGAGCAAACACGTATCACGCAAAATAAATGTAAAACACAAGAGTGTTGCATGAGCGTCCTGACCAATCAAAAGTGGTACCACACGCCATTTTCAAAAGTGGTACCACACCTCGATACGCACACGCTAGTTTTTACACTCTTAACGGTGTTAGCAGACCAGGGTGTTGCTACAACACCCTGAGTGTGTTATACTTTGTTTTAACGCCCTATGGGTGTCGTACCAACGCCCTAAAAGTAGGGTGCTGGCGAGCCTTGCAGCATCCCAGAGATATCGTTCTGAGGAGCAGATCTTTAAAATCAACACTACCATACGCAGTTGTCACATGCGCATGCACGAAACAACAAATTCAGACGCATTCTGAGTACGCATGAGATCGGAATCAGTGACCCTGTCGACTTCTGCACCGCCTTATATTCTCGACAATAAGTCGAGAATTGAGGCACTTCTTCATACGTGACTTGTTGGCTTACGCAATTATGAAGGTTAAACTATGTTCTTCGTTCTCAACAATATTTCACAGGAAAAAACATGTTTCCGACGTTTAATGAAGTTATCTTTAAGTAAAACATTGGCATGAAACAATAATCATTCCACCAGCTGCTAAAAAAAAAAAGTTAAAGCTGAGTAAAGCGGGTTTATTTGTCGCTGCGACGTAATGTGCCACAGCACTCTTCCACACCTTTCCTACACCCTTCCAAAATGAGGGTTTCATACCACAGCATCCAGCTTTACAATTACGAAGGGTGAATTACTCGAAATAAGGGGGCCGAAAAGGCTTTACTAGTAAGGGTTTAAGTTTCTGAAACACCTCTTTTACACCCTTGAAGATTTTTTTTTCGCGTATGTCATCTGTTATATATTTTTAGATGTCGGGTTGCTTTAAATGAACTACAGGTCACGCGAGGTTTCGAAACCCTATTCACAAGTTTAATTAAAAGCAAAAAGAAAAAAAAAAGCGCAACTAATCAGGATTTTGGACGGGCGCTGCCGCTCTGCCATCCCGCGGGAAACACAGGAACCACCGTGGAGTTCCGACGTCACGGGTGTTTCCCCTGACTACCGCGAAACGGCGTCGACAGTAATCGATGCTCGAGTTCCACAAAAAGCAGCAGCACGGTCGCGCGAAGCTCGCACCGCGGTTCGTTGAAGACTGCGGGCGACTCGCCGTTGGTGTCGCAAAAACAAAACTTGCAGACGCGACAGAAGCGTTTCGACAAACTGGTCTGCGACGGCTTGGAGTTCGGCGTCCGTACCAGACAACAACAACGGCTGTCGAGGACGTAACGGTGGTCAACACTATAAAAAAAGATGTGAGTCTCTTCACGTTGTCATTGTAGGCGAGTACCGAGGAGAAAACTGTTTACTGGGTGCCACGCCTCCAAAGGCGTGGCAGCGCGGTTCTTGTTTTGTTTGGCGGTCTCGCCTCACTTGCCAAACAAACGCAGATCTGTTTGTTCGCAAACGAATTGAGTTTTTATGTGACGACTCGAAAAACTGCTTATTGACAGACGTTTCTTTTGTGGCCGGTTGGTGGTGGTACAGTACCACCGCTAGGCTGAGGTTTTTAATGTGCACCACGCGGCAGTGATACACGACCGCACGCCAGTACGATGCTATATTCAAATTGAGAGGGGCAGGGGTGGGAAGTTAATTTAAAAAGTAAGCTTTCTAACAAGGTGTGTTTTACATGTTTGCGATCAGTGTTTTGTTGCTTGTTGCGCTAGTGCCACTAAATTCTAAAAAGCCTTGCCATTTTTTTTTTTACGGTGGTTTTGAATGTTGGTTTTACGATTTTATTTTGTTTAGGAATCCGCGAAATATTCAAGCTTACTAGTCAATTCGAGCGCGTTTCTATAATGAATACTTAAAAACGAAAGAATAAAAACATAAAAGACGTACATATATGGACGACCACACTCTTTCAAATGAGCAACAACGTTTAATTGCGGGCAGCCGAGTACATCGGTCGAGAACGCAAGAAACAACGTCCCATCGGCTTCTTCAACATTATCAAGACGGGAAAAATAATTTTGTAGCCCATAGCTGGAGTAGAGCGGCCAACTTTTGTCACCAGAATTAAACGTCGTTGCTATTTGAAAGAGTGTGACCGTCCGTGTACATGCGTCTTTTTATGTTCGCTTGCTATGGTTCGTTCAAGCCTGCATTTTAGGCTTAATATAGTCCACATTTGGCTTCAGCTGAAAGTTGAAGGAGTGCTTTTGAACATCTCCACCTGTTTTGGGGTGAGTGTGTGTTTTAGTTAACGTCACACAAAAAACTTTTAAAAAAAAGTCAGGATTTTAAGATTTGATTTGTATCACTGAGAAGGAAGTAATTTTTATCATTATATGTATTTTTAAACATGACAAATTGATTGATCAATTCGCCCGATCACTGAAACCAATGCGTAAAAAAGGTTTACTGCACATTTAAACTTTTAGGTGCAGTTTAATTAACAACCTTAGCAGTGAACCTGCCATACCAGATCAAAATCAGCTTATTTTGCTAGTGGAAAAGCTGTATTTACTTTTTCCTTCGCGTTCTGATTGGCTTGCGATAGGACATTAATTCTCTTGTTTTGGTTTTTCTTTCGCGTTTTGATATGCTTGCAGTAGCTACGTTGCGTAGCTGACAAACAAATTGCAACGCAGAAAAAAAGCTAGACGCTATGATTATGCTCAGAAGAGTTGTCCGCGTTCAACCTGCTTTAATCTTTTCTTCTTTTTTTTCTTTTGCGTAATATTTTTTTTATTTATATTTAAAACAAGTGCACATAGCTTTTTGAGATTATTTGCGGGACATTTTGATTTGAATCATCATAGTAAAACCGGTGTAATTAAATCACGACTTAGTCATCTTGATTTTCATTCTCCACCTTGCCCAAAACTTAGGATATGTTTCAGTTGCGATTGCTTTTCCTTATTTTTATAGTGTTGCAGGATTCCGCTGGCTCGGTCATTTATACCAAAACATTTGACTTGACTCTAATGCATTTGCTTTATGACCGGTCTCAACATGCTATGATCCCTTATGAAGCATTAACAAAAACACTGCCGCAAAAACAACTATAAAAATGTGCTAATGTTTTATGACTACAATCTTCGGTTGACAGATTGGTCTCCAAGCTTAATCGCAATGGGGCATCAGTCAAATATGATTCTCTGAAAAATACTGGAGTTAGTTTAAATATAGCCGTCATTTAAGCTTGTGAAGGGGTGAGTTAAACCTTAATCAAAACTTTAATGGGAGCGAGATAGTTCACAGTTAATTAAGATACCTGAAAAGTGGGAACTTTACACGAACGAGCGATATACAGGGCAAAATGGAAAAGAAAACAACTGAGGCTTCTTCACCAAAATTTCAGGCGAGAAGTGCGTTGTGGCACACTTTCTTTACTACTGAACAACAAACAAATATCTTTTCGAGACGTTTATCTGTAGGACTGTGCTACCTGATATACTTTTGCTTTGTGTGTGGGTGTGAGTGTTTTTGAAAAGGGGAGGGGGGGGGGGGGGGGTAGCCCAAAACAAACACAAAACGTTTCAAGCCCGTTTAAACGCTTTGTTTGTTTGTTTTTGTAGGATTTGGTAGTTAGCTAAGCAACAATAAAATACTTGTATGTGCTTGACTAACTGAAATTAATTCAGTTTTAGACTATCCCCTGTTCGTGTTGTACATGGAACGTCCTTCGTTTATTTCTAGTTAGCGCTTTCTAGATCTTATATTTGACTTAAAATGTACCTTCATACTCTGGAAAAAGAAATCACCCAGATAGGCGATACCCAGTTATGTTAGTACCAAAGAGCGCTATTAAGGGGCAGTAGCCAACGTCCATAATTGTATCAGACACGGCCTAAGGATTCGGGATAATGCTTGAGGGGTAGAACACGGCTTTCAGTTCTTCACTACTTCGATAACCTAGCCCTCTACGATATTATATGTCTCAATAAGTATGGTTACAAAATGGGCGGATTAATGAACGCGTTTTCAAGATATCTCCAGGGTAACTGGCCTATTTCAAGAACAAATTGTAGATATTTAAGGGAACGGCCTTCAAGACTAAAAAGGAAGGGGCAGTTAGTTGTAAAGTAGTGCGTGTAGTTTAAATATACCCATAAGAATCAAAGTTCTCTAGTTACTCGGTTTCGTGTATAATTCCTCAGATGGTAAGGTGCCGTAGCCAGCTCCAACCATATGGGCAGCCAATGAGATGGCCGTATCATTTAAAGAAAACCCCCAGGAAACAACGGCGGAGCGACGTACGACATCATACAATTAACTGCACTCTATCGTCCTGAAACCACCAGTGACTTTAAATGACTTTTGTGGCGGTGTTATCCTAGTCACTAAACTTAGACATAGCTGTACGTTTACCAGGACTAGCAGGAAAAGAAAAGAAAAAAAGGCTGATACAAACGCGCCGGGTATCGTCCTACACACCACAATGAACTTATTTTTGCTTAATAATGAGCCCCTATTTCCCTCAAAGTAATCTCCCAGTGCAGCGAGGCAGGGCACCCAGCGCTTTTGACATTTTCGGAAAGCTCGTTGGAAATCCTCTTTTTAAAGCTTGTCAAGTATCTATCTTCTGCGATTCGCGCTGGATCTCGTCCACGCTTCTCAAAACGGCAACCCTTCGGCTTGACCTTCGTCAGATGGAAGAGAAAGAAAACATTGACCATGTCTGCAACGTTAACAACGTCCTGAATGGTTCTCCGACAACCCTCGTACACAAGTTACTTAATTCGGAAATCTTGAGGGGGACGTGTTTGTGGAGGGTCGCCCTGACCTCCAATGATGTTCTGTCGATCGCCATTCTTAAGGCGCGTGTGCCACTCAGAGCACCTCGCACGACCCATTGCTTTTTTTCACCATAAGCCCGTCGAATTATTTTTCCCAATTCGACGATTTTCCCAATTCGACGCAAATTGATGTTGGCACTTAGCTCTATAGTTTGCAGTCCATGCAGATATTGCCAATGTAACTCGTGCACGTGGTCACAAAAGCTCCCGTAGCGCAGCTCCAAATGTTCACGGATCGACGCCCTTTGGAGCAATGACATATAAAGGTTACTGCCTTTGACTGCGGCGCGCGCATCCCCGTGCTACATTTTCTTTTACGCTACGAAACTACGCTCTTATTCACCCCAAGAATCGCGGTAAAAAAAAAAAAGTCCGGCTCATGCGAGGCAAACTTTTGCCAGCATATTTAGCAAAAACCGAGGCAATGTTGTTGTTGCTGTGGTTGTTTTTCAAGCCGCAGTTTCGCCCAACACGTCAGCAAGCACGATATGATACTTCGATAATAATCATCGCATTAAACACGAAGCAGCGTCACGCTCGCTCACACATCAAGAAGCAGTCAACCTTCACAAGCTCCACGACGACGACATACACCGACACGAAATCTCGCTCGCGGGTACAATTAAGCTAATGATATTCATTCGTTCTGAGCGCCCTCTGTGAGCGGTGTATGTAGCCAACATGGCTAACGCGCCATAACGTGAACGACACCCATATTCTGACGTTACATGACCCCACCCGCCACCCCCTTTCACAATTTCAGACAACTGCCCCGATCACCCCGAAACAAGTCGCGGCTAATGCACTTTCCCAGATTTTTGTGACCCAGTTTCCACGTATGACGAACGCCGCGACCTCGTTTCCAAAGCACTAAAAAACAATAGTAATACGTAAAAAAAAAAAAGAGACGACACCCTGCGAGAACTAGGCACATAAAGCGTCGAAATATAAAAAAGATAGAAGCAAAATAAATAAAGAAATAAAAAACAGGTCACGCGCGTCTGCCCTCTTTGCGGGCGAGGGCACAAACCGCCACAAGCCTAAAATAGTAATTGAAATTCTGCGTACCCGCGGTGCTTCGTGTTCGTAACGTATTGTGCAATAGCTCTTCCCTCCCGGTTAATATCACAATCGGATATTGTAGCCTATTACGCAGTTTTTGTTTTTTGTTGTAGATATTTACACTTATATTTTGTTAATACGGGCACCTCCATCCCCCCTTCCCCCGGTTCCCCAATATTTTTTTTTACATATTGTCAGTTGTCTATATTAACGAGGCGCACTAATCCAGAAAGTGTTGTCTATATTGCGAGGTATCCATATTAACGGGGTCTATATTAACCAGACATGACTTGTAATACGCTTCGCATTGGAACAGTTCGCTGAATGCAGACTGCACGCCGCTTGGTTTTAATGCCTGGCTAATGAAGGTGGGGTGCGCCCATAAAAGGGCAACTTTTACGCTGGTAAATTTTATGGTAAGCGGAGTTCTCTGCTTACTGGAAAATATCAAAATAGAAAGACAAAAAAAATTATACAGGCAGTTGGCTTCGATACGGGTAACGCCCTGGCAATTTCTCCTCTTAATGAACGCGCTATTCGTCGTCACGTACTCTAATATATCTTCTTTTTTGTTTCTTTTATTCCTGTATGCGGGCGTGCGTGGAACAGTTAGCCGTTCGTGTGCAAGGGATCATCGTTCGTTTCTACATTTTGTCCCCGAGAAAAGAGAAAAAAAAATCCCAAAACTAGGTTGCGACGAACGGGGCTACCATTTGTTCGTGTATTTATCGGAGCTCTTGGTCATCGAAGAGCTCTCTAATGAACAAAACAAAATCAATAAAGAAAAATATTTTTTGTGGTGACGGAATCGAAATTCCCACGTTTTGTTTTTTCTCTTTTTCGTTTTTATTTTGACTTAATTATGATTGTCATATAGGCGGTTCGACAAAATGGCAGCCCCGCAACTGAACTTAACACACGCATTTGAATACTCGGCGATCGTGCTCATTTTTATTCCTCTTTAATGCAGCGTCCTTTATAGACCAGTGTCTGCTCTGTTCCATGGGCACCGTCATGTTTGTTTAAGCCGACGCCATGACACAGAAGGGGAGCTGCACTTTTTGCAAAACTCCGTTGTTGTTGTTTTCTTAGGAACCTTCGCACGTATTGTGGTGCAAAAATGTCAGAAATGCATAGTCACGAAGCTCCAAAAACCACTACACTGATGCCAAAAGTGCTGTAAAAAAATCTTGTTTTTATGCGCGGCCCCTTTTTTCACAAGAGCCTGCGTTTGAGATTATTATTTCCCATTTTTATTGCTGGGTGCTAGAGCGTGCCGAGTGCCAAGAATCTAATTACTATCGCTCCAAAGTCATTGATAAGAACGCCGATGAGAAAATCACAATAAAAAAAGCCTGAACAAAAAAAAAGGTCGCGCTCGGCGTTTTTTTAGCTGTAATTAGTGACCCCAAGGAGAACGTTCGCTTGGTTTTGAGAAACGTTACGGAAGGTTAGCTAACCTCGAATACCTGGTGGGCAATTTTCTGCGCCCCGGGTTTGAGAGTTTTAGGTGTGAAATGAGCTTTGAATGGATGGGCTGTTACACGGCGATGCCTTCTTTCCCCCTCCCCCCTTTTCCTGTGTAAGACGGTTGCGCTAGTGGCCTTGCGCTTGGCGTCTATAAAGCCGTGCTGAAATTAGGTTTTGTTGTTGTCAATCTCGTTTATCCACCGAAGCAACAAACATCGAACGTTGCTCGCAGTGATGTGAAATACGTGTGCAACATTTTTTTCTTCTAAGTTGGAGTCACCACATAACCACAAACGCACGTGTTTGTGAACAAGCGTAAGTGTTCAGGATTTCTCGCGTCGCTGAAAAGCTGTTTGTTGTGTGTGTGTGTTTTTTTGCACGTTGGAAGACAAATAAGACACGTATTTATAGCGATTTTAGGACTTCTGTTTAAGCCGCTTCACACATTTACATTTAAGTGTGATCAACTGCGTTGGAACCGTTTGTAACTTCTTACGACGACGACGTTGATGACGATAGAAACGTTGTTTATTAACATGAAACGGGATACACTCCGATCCTCTTGGCTAAAACGAGAGCACATTGACACGCTGGCGCCATCTATCGGATAGCACACGAAACACTCCCGACCTACCCATAACCAGACTGAAGGTTTCGTCGTATTTGCGAGATCAAGTCCACCATCTATAAGATGGGGCGTCTTTTATTCTTGTGAGACTTATTTCAAGCACGCGGTGAAGAAATAATCCATAAAATACAGGGTAGCACAAGCGGACCTTCCGCTGTAAAACGAGCCGGAAAAATCGGCGCCTGCCTGAAAGAAAGGTCGAACATTTTCCAGAAGTGCACTCGGCATGTCAGATTTACCGTGTAAAATTTCAAGGCTCGGTTTTTTTGTTTTTTTTGTAAAAAGACAAGAGCAACAAACTTGCCCAAAGTCAACGCTGGGCGCGTTCGCAGACGACCGAGTTGGCGACGCTATTTACTTGTGGCGCCATCTCCCGATAGGCGCAGCGAGTAGACGACGCACTCTGTTGTCACCCTCGCTGCGTCTGCCCGGAGATGGAGCCACAAGGAAATAGCGTCGCTGACTGTGTCGTCTGCAAATGCGCCCAACGGTGACACTGGCAAGTTGTTGTTTGTTTTATGTGTGTGTGTTGTGTGTGTGTGTGTAAAACTGACCTTCTTATTGCCCATTCGGTGACAGTTCGAGCTTTTTATCTACAGGCACCGATTTTTCCGGCTCGCGGTAGATCCCACTCAAACTCAAATGTGTGAATCTTTTCGCGTTCCGAGCGTGTATGCTGGACACCCAAAAACCGATTCATCATTGGGTTTCTCTTTCAGCGGCTGGTATCGATTCTGCTGCCAGATCCTTTCACAGAGTGATCGATCGGCTATGAAGAATTATTCATGACAGAAGTGAGTTCACTCGAGTCACTTCAGCGCCCGTCATCTTTAATTTGTTTGTTAGTTTGTTTTCCAGAGAAGAAAGGGTAGCAGTCCTCAGTCACGTTACCGTTCACGCCAAATCTCAATCAAACCTGCAAGACTGCTCGCCGAAGCTGGCTTCGCCGCATAATTACTATTGATGTGGAGAAGCCACACTTTAAAATCAAAGAGTAATGCTTTGAATAGTATCAAAGGACGTTTGGACTGTATAAAATGGGTGCAGGTGGCGTGACAACAAGTGTATTTATTTTGATAAAAAAGAAGGTTTTTGTGACAACACAAAAACAATAGCAATGAGAGATGTTGTTTACGAAGAGGAAGGTAAACAACTGGCCGACGTCAGCCGTGTTGAGTTCCGACGTCTATTGAATGCCTTTTGGAATTTATTTTAAGAAGAGATTTGATTCTAAAACGAGCTGTAGCGTCGTTGAATGTATGAATAATATTGAGAGAATGCTGGCTTGTCGTGGCAGCCCTAAAAATATCGTCACGAGAGTGAGATGATTGTCATCCATCCTCTTGATTGAAAAAAAAATGATGCATCTGAGCTATGAGTGCATATTTTCACCGCTAAACTTTAACGGGGAAATCAATGTCACGTGACCTAACGTCCCCTGACGTCAGGCCACGTGACGTAATAGTGTCACGTGGCACCAACATTGACACCGGGTGACGTGACCTGACAATGTCCGCGCTAAATTTAGCGGACAAATTGACTTCGCGTAGCGTCCTTGTGTCACGCGACACCACGACTGGACACCCTGTGACGTCACGTCACGTAACCACGTCATGTGACCGCAGGCCGTATGACGTCAATTTCCTCGTTAAATTTAGCGGAAAATACTAAACAATACGTTCTTCTTTTTTTTTTTTTCACTCCTCGAAAGGATTACTAATTTTTAAACGATCGGCTCTTTAAATACTGCGTTCCATGCATCGGAGGTGTTTGGGAATAAATATCGGTGATGATTTTTTATTGTTTTGCAGACGACGGACGCCGCACCAGTCGCAAATGAAAGTCAAAATGGCGGGTCCGGTCCCACGGAGTCGCTCAGTCTGCCGCTCAGAGAAGACTTTGAACGCAAACGACGACTGGCTTTAGAGAGGCGAAAAGAATACAACGAATATCTGTCTCGGGTGAGCTCGCTCTTTATGTGAGTTTATACTCGAGGCCAGTTCACATATTTTCGATTGAGTGCGATCATCTGCGTTGCGACAGCTTATATAACCACACTTGCGACGAGGAAATGCACTGGCGCCATCCATTGGACGGCCCTGGGACCCTTTCGATCTGCGTATATTTTACGAATCATCCTTTCAATATTGTGCTTTAGATATTTATGACAATCTTATAAGTGACCACTTTTTCGTAGATAGTGCGTAGATTCGATTCCGCAAATACTGCAAAACCTTTAGCCTCCGCACGACCCTCATAGCTCTCGAATTTATTAACTGCGCAAGCGAACTTTTTTTTGTTACCATATATTTTTAGAGGTAACTGCACTCCTGAACCAAGCCACAAAACATTCACCTTCCATAAACATATGTTAACGGTCAATCAGATTGACTGCGGGTGTTAAACCGGTTAAACTGAATCGCCTTGCACAAGCAAACGAGTGCTAACGTTTATTATTATTATTATTCCAAAAGAAAGAGGCAGAAGAGGAACAAAAACGCCAGGAAAGACTTAAACATGGCCGCCGGAGAGCGATTTCGAACCCGATGGACTTCCGTAAAACGAAACCTCAAGAGGAGCACGCTCCTCGAGTCGAGAAACCTGACCACCGGGAGAGCGTTATTTCCAAGGCCCCTACTGACGCAGACGACGGCACCACGTCTTTGAATGCCGACGAACATGCAGACGACAACGTGGAAGCCCGGAAAGTGCAGGAACAACAACCACAACGGTATGATAACCTTATTTTTGAGATTTTACATTGGTGCTTGGAACGCGTCTCTCACTTGATTGTTTACTAAGTTTTTTTTATTGCTCGATTTATGCCTTATGACGTCACAGTTCCTTCATGCTATGTCATGCTAGAGAGCGTATAGTATATGGTGTTCCAAAAAAACAATTTACAGGTATTTTTTCGCCGCAAAAAATAAACTATACATCGCCGAACGCTCCTTCTCCGCCCAAAGGTAGCCCTAGAGGTCTGAACCAAATGCCAAAGTTTCAGCGCGATCCGATACCTCATTCAAAAGTTATAAGTGATTTTGTGAAATTTCCAATAAAAAAAATGGCTGCCGACGGAGCTCTCGAGTAGCCAACCAGGTAGTTTTCTCCTTCTATATATAGATATTATGAAGCTGTTAAATTTAAAATTGTATACTCTTACAGAGAAATAAATGGCCTCGAAGACAATCATACCAGTCCAGCGTTCATTCTAAGAGAAGAAACTTCAAAACTAAAGAAAGAAAGGGAAGAGTTCGCCAGACTGGTGAGTACATACTATGATTGTGACGTCATTGGGCATTTGCGAATCGGCGATTACATTTCATGACTTGTCACAAAAACAAATGGCACCAACACTACAAGCAGGCAAATCCACAGCCCTGACTAGCAATATGACTCAGTGACTTCAATAACTCAATAGTGAATATATATATGTATATATATATATATCCTGTCATTTCGGCTTTGCGATATAGATCCTCTTCGAAAGATTGCCCTCTCTTGGCAGCTGTCAACGTTACTAGAACCACTCAGTTGGGAAACTGCCATAGAGACTGCTCTGAAAAAGTGGCGCCGATCCGTACTCGAGAACCAAGCTAATGGCGATCACAACGCCGCCATTTCTCCCGCAGCGGCCAGTCGAGGAACTGCACGTGACTTCTATTTTGGCTTTAATCGGCCATTTTGGCGCCGAAACAGACACGGTGGAAGGGGTTTCAGGGGTGCAACCCCGTGCCCCAAGTGGACGCGCCGCGAATTCTACCGAAGTTAAGATGCGCCTAGGTCGGGACGCGCTACCTGAAATCACCACTGGGGCATGGTTGTATAAAAACAATATTAATTCTGCCGCAAAACCTTGCAATCTAAAGATATTATAAAACATCACGCGCCCTTCTTTTTGTACTAAACTCCAATAAAAGTTACTACAAAAAAGAGTTTTTACGTTTGTTTTTACGCAAAAACATGCTTTCTAAAAGCTCAAGGTGACCACAGTACAGACAAATGATAAAGAGTGGCGCTGTTATCGTATTTAGCTCGGTCTCGGTGGACGCCAGCGGCCCAGGTTTCAACAGTGAGTTTCCCAACTGAGTGTTCTAGTAACGTTGGCAGCTGTGGAATCCCTGCACAATGGCGGACTAAAACCGCCCGGCATAGTGCAGTGGTTTCGACCTTCTAATAATCGGCACGTGACTTTCGAAGGGGGTCTATTGTTATATCCCCAAGGACCATAAGGTGAACAATCTACTTGTGCCAACTGGATAGGAAAGCCGTAGCACTAGATTTTATCGTGCTCAGTGCGCGAGAGCACAAATCCAGGCCGAACGCTGGCGCAATACTTGTGTCCAGTCTATGACGGCCTCTTGTATGTGACGTCAAAAACCTGGCACTACGGCCTTGCTTTATCGGAGGTGCTGCCTGTGTACCCCATCTCGCATGTAATGTGGAACGTTACAGGTTGAAACGTGCAAAAATAATTATGTCAAACAATTAAGCTCGTGATTTTGTGTTTCTATCTTTTGGGGCATGGACCGATGAAAGTGTTAATGAAACTATGTTTTTTTATATATAAACTTGTTTTTATTAAATTTTTTATTTAGCAATCTTGACCATAAAGTGATCGAAATAAACTAAGGCATCCTATAATAAAAACGTTTGCTTCAGAAAGCATAGCCTCTAGGTATCGGTTCTGACTTTGGGTTTTGCGTAAATAACATTTTGAATGCTCGTATTGCATTTTTTCCCTCTCCTATACATCACCCCCTCTCCCTTTCTTTCTTCTTGCATGCAATTTAGTTTTTGCAAAAATCTCCAAAAACTCCCAACATAAAAATAAAAAATAAAAAATCACACAACTTGCACTAAGATTTTGGGTGTTTTCTGTCGACACGTTGCAAATGCGCACTTTCTGCCGTTACTTTCTTGCAGATTAGTAGTTTGAGGGTAAGTCAAAACCGTCCAAGATCGACGCGCTCCTTCCACCGCACCGAGCGAAATTGCACGCAGCAACCACGGCACCGTGTTTACCCTTCGCAATCCGCGCGTATGCTACTCTCCACTTTCTTACGAGTATTTTCTTCTTTTCATTTTGTAGACGCTTGTATAGAAAACTACAGGGTGTTCTCGATCGCTATCCGGGCTGAAACGGGTTATTCCTTTGTATACAAGGAGAAAAACGACAAAAGCCTTCATGGTTGAGGCTGCTATACTCACAGATGCCACAATATACATAAAGCAAGAACGTTTAAGCTTCATTTGAGATGAATACGCGAAATCAGATCCAGCCAGGTTCAAGCGTTTCTGGTGTTACCTGCGAGTAGCAACGTCAACCAGGAGGTATGTGCCGTTTCCCTTACTGTGCATAAAAAATGTTTTCTTTTTTACTTTTTTTTAAATTTACACTCATAAAGTTTAAGTTTGATAAAATCACGACCTAAAGACACATTTGTGAAAAGTTTCAATACAGTCTGTTTATCGGTTTATTTAATGTAATTTTTTTACACCCCAAACAGCGCTTAAGAACACCCTGTTGAGTCGGCGCAGACGTTTGCACGGTACTGTATTCCACTGCATCCAGCGGAGCCGACAGATAGGGAGTTTTAGCATACCGTTGGTCCGCTTGCCGTTGACGAATGGGTCGGACCACACCCGGGACGCGTATTCGGAAAAGCTTTGTAGAGTACGTCGAGGGGGTTTAGGTAAACACGCCTATTAGACCGATCTCACCAGGAGCTGCGCGACGCCACCGCTGCCGCGGTGCATTCTTGTATAACTGTATTTCTCCCCGATTTTGCGGCCGCGTCAGTGGGCGTTGTATGCCCGGCGTTCGAAAAAGTTTTCGGGTTAGCGCGATACTTTTAATCGGGTGTTTTCTAGCGGTTTTCAATGGGTGACTTCACCTGTTGTGTGCCAGGGTGCTGCAATAACAGCAGCAGGCAAAAACGCGTTGGATTTTATGTCTTCCCGAAAGAAATCGACCTTCGAAAAGAGTGGCTAAGAAAGGAAAACCGAGTCGGAGAGAGCTGCAGGAAAGAAATCGTTTTTCGATTTGTTTGCCGATTTGCTTCATAATTTATATCCACCCCATTGCGCGTTAGCTAAAGAGTAAAATTACAAGGCACGAGACATAAATATAGTAGAGCGTGCCGAAGTGTTCCACACGTTGAAATCTCCCTGGGCACTTGCTTCGTAGCGGTCCATCTCAATCGGGACCTCCGTGCTGCCTTGCGGCGGCTGTTTTTAATATACTTTTTGCTCGATGTATTTTGGTAGGTTATAAAGTTGCGACGACATGTTTCAAGCCCAACTGTGCTTCAAAAAATCAGGACAATCATTAAAAAGGAAGGAGTGATTACCGATATACGTCGCTTAAAATAAAGTAAAAATACTTTTTCAGAAAACTGTTTTTTTTTTTTTCAGCAAAACGTGAAAACATTTTATAATGCAACTTAGAAGTGCAACACTTACCGCCAAAGAGGCAGAAAAAACGCTTCGCCCACCTTGTGGTGGTCTATTATGCCACAACTTAATTTTGGCTGGCTGTTACTGATCCGTTCTGCGTTTACACCAATCGAGACCGCAGACAAAAAGAAAAAAAAAAGCTTCACCGTCGGGCGACTGTTACCATTCGGAGCTTGTGCAAACAAAATAAAATTGAATAAATTTTGTACATCAACACTCATCTCCACCCAAGCGTTTTCAGGTATTTGGCATGTTTCCTTTTTTTGGACAGATTCGAGTTGTTACGGCGCTGTCAGGCATGGCCGTTCAGTAGATCGTGTTTTGCTTGTGTGCAGGCTTCTCCCCGCAGGCTGTCAGAGCAGAATGAAAGGACTTTTAGAAAACTATCACCCGCCGAGAATGTCTATTTAGCTCTTCTTACCTCATTGTTGATTAAACTTTATGCACAAGCCTGAGCATCTACCAAGCTCCGTTTCCCACCGACACATTCGATGCTGTTCAGCGGTGCTACACCGAGCCGATGGCCTCTCGAATGTTCGTGCTCTTTTCCATTGAATTATTGATGTTCACTTGTCTCCAAGTTCATTAGGACATCTGAGCAGCCGGAGGGCTCGAGTATAGTGGCGTCGTTGTGCTTTCCCGCGGCCGCATTGGGACCACCGTGTGAACGACTCGAACGGCAGCGGGCGACGAAGCGATTCTAAAGCGATAAGAATGCAAATGCAACTAGCTTTTCTGCGGCGCTTGCTGACAAACTAAGGCATCCACAAACAACACAATCTTATGAAATACACGCATGACAGGAGAATCTAAGCCGATACCGAGACCCGTTGACCTACTTTACAAGCTTTTCCGAATACGCACGACGAGTTTTGCACATAGCCCTCGGGACTGACGCCCGCAACCCACTGACGTCGTAAATCGGAATCAGTGGGGAAGGTGTAAAGCAGAAAAGCTTCGCAGCCACACTTACGCCGCTGCTCCCATGTGCTCATCGCAGCACTCTCCAGGATTCCGCTGTCGTTTTTGGTAAAATTATTTGTACAGCCGAAGACGACGCAGTGACATGTACTTAAAAAAAGACGCTGCAACTAACTCACGCACGGTCAAAGTCAAGCTTGGGAGTTGTACGTGCCAAACCAACGAAAGGCATATATGGCACGCCCTAGCGGTGGACCGAGGATTAATTTCGACCACCTGAGGATCTTTTGACGTGCAACCGAAATTTCGGTTACACGGCGCGTTCTCCACAGAAAGCCTCTGATCAGAATGACGGGCACCTCGGCCGGGATTCGAACCGCCACCTGGGGTCCGTAGGCCGGCACGCTGCCTCGGAGCCACCGATGGGCGCCTTCCGTCACGTGACCGGCGTAGTAAACATATGTTATAGATGTACAATCCAAATGGAACGGGTCTACGGTCCGTCAGTTGCACCCTGGATTGAGGTTACGCAAAAAGAGGGTACTATATACTCAGTTTACTTTGTGATTGCAATTACGGTTGGCTGGCGTTAAAATTAACGCTGAACGAAAACATTTTTAGCCATTACGCCTCGAGTAACCAATCGGGACACTTCGATGTCGGCAACAGTGTGGATACAATGGAATACGGTGCGGTGGGGGCGTTCAATGGCTTTGTATCGAGCGTAGAGCATCAATTTGCAGTAGTTGCCGTAGTGCTTCTGCAGCGTCGATTGTATTGCATCATGGAAAACCTAACGGTTGTTGCCATAGGAGGTGGTGTCTGCCGTTCGAAAACCTGCCACAAGGGACGCGCTGACGGGAGACGCATGCAGGTGCGATGATTTGCGGTATCATACCTGACCAAAATGTCAGCTAAACCTGTCAAAAAAGTTCAACTGTTTTTCTCTTTTCAGGAGCACTGCTCACTCACCAACTCGTAGCCAGGATGAGAAAGACGGTACCGAGAACGGTGAGCTCTGACCCAACACTTTACATTTTGATTCCGCCATTTTATTTAAATTTGATTGGCCGGTGAAAATGAGTCTCGCTGTTACTATCATTCGTTTTTAATTTATCCTTTTACAATGAAACATATTAGTACAAAAAAAATAAACATCCTAACTCTCTGCAAGTAAGAAAGGGGTATTTAAAGGAAACTAATAAAAATAACTAAATATTGAGATTTTCTAAACGTTACTTCGTGTTCCTAAAAATTCGACTTCCGTAAAGTATCGTGTGGAAATAAGGAACAACAATAGATCCTCGGCCAAACCGTACCGGACAATATTGGCGGTAGCGATCAGGGTTTTAGACATCTCTTCTAGCGCGTGTGACTAAACCCGAATCCACACCGAACGCAGACGACAACGTTCGTGCCCCACGCGGAGAGAAAGTCGTCTGCTTCTAGCACAGGGGTTGCGGTGACGTCAGAACGACGCCGAGCTCTCATTGGCTCTGATTGGAAGGCTATATAGTGGATAGACCTCAATGCTAAATGCCTTGAGGTCTACCCACTATTTTTTTTTCAATCAGCCAATCAGAGCTCGGCGTCGTCTGACGTCATCGCAACCCCGTGCTAAAAGCAGACGAACTTGCGCTCCGCGTACGGAATGAAAGCAGACGACCAACTACGGTCGCCTCGCGTTATTGACACAACTGCTACCGAAGGAGCTCGCATCGCAGAAAATCTTACCTCGGTAGAGTGGCAGAAAAGCTGGCGTCGGTGGCGTGTCGCGAAAATCCTGATGACTCGAAAGGGTCATGACGTCATGACATAATTTCGCGCTGGAATTTCAAAAACAACGCTCACGTGAAACGTGACGTCACGCGTGGAATGAAAGTGATTAAAAAACATGACATGTAAAGCGAATTAAAGGTCTCCGCGTGTCTCAAATGATTTAACTTTGTAAAGTAATTCGTTTCACCCAAGGAAACATTTGAAGAACTTTAGGCGGGATTCGAACACACGACCCTGACAAGGCCATGTCTGCCACACTTCTTGCCCGCTGGCAGGAAGAACACGAGAAGCGAATGAGAAGGCGATAGCGAACGGGGGCCCGATAACGCTATCGCGTTCCACTCCTTAAAGGCGAAGCTTTTTTGTTTGTGAATTTGTAAAAGTTCAAATATTTAAATACTCCACTTTCTTGCAGCTGACCAAGCTTGGGAAAGGAGTCAAAGTCTAGACAGGGGGTGAGTTTTTATTAACAATTTGTTTCTTGTTACCGTTTCAGACGTATGCCGCACAGTGCATAACCATTTTCGTGAGTTGCTCCCCCCCCCTCTCTCCAATTCCAGTTATCAAATGGTTTACTCATCAAAAGTCACTTTAGGCGCTGACAGATGAGAAGGACGTGGCTCGTTATGTTAATTCTTTTCGCTTCGTGATTGGTCCTTCGTCGTCCTTGATCGACTAATGCCGCTATCTGATTGGTTACGAAAGCGATAGGTAATGAGATGCACAGAAATCGCATGCTCTATCATCGAAAAGGAATGCAGTCGATGCGCTAGCTTAATCAGATGTGTCATAAAGATGTCAAATGATAGCCCTTCCTCTAGGCACGAACTTGAATCCAATTTCCTCTGTTTCACAGTTTCGGCCGCCAGGCCGCGCCAGTTTAGCTACACGCATACACTTGGATGAGCGGTGGCTTCCCACTTGTCACCTTCACGTCTTTTCTTTTTTTCTTCTTTATTTTTTCGCTGGGTGGCGTCGCCTTTTTCGGGGTTGCGAATACTGAAATCCATGCAGATCAATGGAGCTGATTTCGGCGGGAACTTGGGAACTAGAGAGTGCCTTCGTACTCACCCGCAGTTTCTTGACTGTTGACATCTCAGGCCTTTTTCCGCCCAAATGTGCGTGTTTCTTTTATTTTATTTTGTCTCTTTGAAGTGCGCGCATTCCAGGGTGACTCAGCTCGAGCGTGTAGCCTTGGCAAATGCTTAGCCGCCATTTCACAACACAAGTCACGCACTGAGCGTGTCTGTGCCAACACTCTGGCCCACTGAGGTGCAACAAAGGATGTCTTCACCGTGAGACAGACAGACATGTAGGCACTCTATTGGGAATACGATGACAGCGCGCACTCAGAGGAGCGGGCGATTTGAGAACTTCCCAAACGTAGATCTTCCTCTCTTTTCTTTTCTTTATCTTTTTTTTTAATATTTGTTTAAGTTGTTTTAGAAGGGCATGTTGTAGCTTCGCCAGAACTCCAAAACAGCACCCTTTTTCCCCACCCTTCGACAAATAAAATATTATTCCACGTAGCACCACCTACTTTAAAATTATAAAAAGTTATAATACTCGAACTAAAAGTGCTGGAAGGAGTAACCATGGTCTCTGGAACGTACTTACATTTCAGTCCGTAGATATAGATGCAGCAATGCGAAGAGAATGTAATTAGCATCTGGTTTCCAGTTCGCTCTCTTCAGCACCACCTATAGTCAGATACTGGTTAAGAATGCGCTCAATTAGTTAATCAATTAATTAATAAACTAAACGCGATTGAAATTGCTCCGGAGATTAACCCGGAAGTTATGTGACGTCAGCGCGACGAGCGCCTCGGGCAGCGGACTATTTGCGCACGGCGGAGGAACAGTGACTGGCGGTAATGAGGCGATGGGAGGAGCTTGGGACACTTTCCCGTATTTTACCATAAACAAATATGTACAAAAACAAAGTAGGACAAGAATAAAGACGAATAAAGAACGAACGGCATAAGCGAGACGTTGTCGATATTCGTTACCTTTTGGGGTCTTTGTTTTATTTTCAGCTTTCTCTCAGTATTCCTTTCGTCTCGTACTTCGTACCTTTGATGGGTTCGTCATGTAACCTGGAGCACGCGAGCAGGGCCAAAAGCACGGCGGGCGCGTGTGGGCTGGTCCATTGATTACAAGTTAATGCATCGCCGCTAAAAGTAACCAGGCAAAGAAAGAAACGACTACGAGCGGCGACGTCGACATGTGGTTCTGACGAAACTTAAAGGACAATGAGTGCTTCGAGACCGGTCGCAAGATGCGATCGAAGCGGTTCGATGGCGGCCGAGCTGCAGCGCTCGATTCAGTGGCTACCAATGCGCTCTGGGGCGGCATATGCGTCAGTCTTCCACGGTTTCGCCACCGACGCGGGTGCTCTTTTCCGAAAGTGGGACCAATGTTAGACTGGATGGAAGTGGCGGGTTTGGGTTTCGTGTACCCGACGGGAGAACCGGCTGCACCCCAGGTGGCCCTCTAGGTGCGTATGCGTCAGACGACTCGAGGAATCTGGTCTTCGAT